>VJMH01005183.1:0-54601 GCA_009835185.1 Aphanomyces stellatus | reverse complement strand
ATCTACAACTAAGTGTTTCATTGAAGTATAGTAAATCTCATATAAACGTGCACTCGACGCGTGCACTCGACGCGTGCACTCGACGGAAGTTGTTTCCTGTGATCTCGAAAAGTCCCAATGAGTTGCGCAACCTGGTGCGTCAGCGTGACTTAATGGCAGACGACCAGACGACAACTAATATACGTATCTCTATCCGGATGGATCACTACATTGTGCCCGTGACTAGGTTTTTGTACGAGCACGCGCCGCTCTTCCAGTCGACGTATTCGACAAACGTGTCGCACACGAGCGCTTGGAATTTGAGCTTGGCGAGGCGCGCGCGGTATTTGTTTTGTAGGAGCGTCGCGGCGCGTCGTTGCTCGTCGAGGCGACGTAGCTCCATGAAGCGCGTCTACGAGGGATATCAACCGCGTTGACATCTTTCGTCCAAAGGCATACCACAAATGCTTGGTGTCGTCTCTGTTGTTGGCGATGCCGATGCATTGTCTGGAGCACATGGGCCGCCCATGCGCCTCGCTCCAAGGCCCACTCGGTCAGCTTGAGCCGATACGGCTCGCCAAATTTCGACACGAGCACAAGCTTTTGCATGAACGTGAGGAACCGCTGCTCCATTGTGCACACGATCGCGGGCGGCTTGTCTGGGTACCGCAGAGCCAGCAAGTGGCACATGGCTTTGTGGAAGCCTAGATGGCATGCCCACATGTCAACTTCGACAAGGAAAAAATGGTCAAGGGATCGGACCCGAAAAGGGCATCGTGCGGCCCTTGGCCGGTTTGAATTTGGCAAACGCAACGTCGGCGGTCTGAAGAGGGCAGAGGGTTTTGTGTAGCATACCAGGGACCTCCTTGAGGAACCTCGAGAAGCGCATGTTGTCTGCGCCATAAGCAAACATGCAACGAGGAGGAAAGACGCACCGATTTCGTTCGCGTCGGCCGTGTTCCCATGGCGACAGAGGTCAAGGAAAAGCACCTGCCAGAGCCCAAACGCACCAACTGTGCTCCATTTCCGCGTAGCCGCGTTGAGTTTGTAGAGCGGACGCGTGTAGTCGACGGCGACGGGCTTTTTCGAGTCAAAGGCAAACTGCCAGCTGAGCTGGAGCAGCTGCGTCTGGACGATGACGAGCGTTCGCTGGCCAAAGAGCACTTGGCCCACGAGTCGTGTCTCCACGAGCACGTGGTGCGCTTGAACGAGACGGCGGAAGCGCAGCGTGCCAATGTACATGCGCGCCACGGATTGGATGCGCACGGCCGCGCGGCGCTGTTTTCGAAAATGGACAAACGTCTTCCTGCAAGTGAACAAATTGACATCCACAGGCACCATCGACCCACGTACTTTTCAAGCCATCGCTTCTTGATCAGCAATGCCGCGTGGACATATGCTCGCATGTATGCAATGTCGCGCCTTGCTTTGCGATTTCGAAAGAGTCGCTGGATCGACGTCGCGTAGGCATCCACTCGCACGCGCCAGTACCGCATCCGACTCAACATGCCGCGGACGTGGCGTTGGATGCACGTGGCCGCCGCTGAGTCGAATTATGATGTCACCGAGAGCAAAAACGACGCACCTTTTCGCGTGCGGTTGACCTGGCGCCGCGCCGCTTCCTTGTCCTTGATCACCTGTCGCTTGAGTCGCTTGCGTGTCTTGAAGCCTTTCCAGCCTCCTTGGATGACCATAGCCGCTTGGGCTGGCTCCATCGCCAACCACTTGGGTCTTTGCTTTTGCAGTGTCTTGGCTGTGTCTTCCAGCGCCATCAAAAACTTGGTCGCTTGATTCGCGTTGGTCCTGGCCTTTTGGCGGTTCTTCTTCTCGCGCTTCAAGTCTTTCTTCTTGGAAATGCGTGCCTTTTGTTGGGCCTTGCGCTCTTTCTTGAGCTGTTTTCGAAGTCGTTTGCTACGTAACGTTGACACTCGAGTTGACCGTGGTCTATGTCGGACCTGCGATAACACCGATACGCGCACTGAATCACGACGGCCGCCACGGACTGCGTGCGCTGCAACGTGCGGCGCAGTTTCTGCGCCAAGTACATGCGCGCGATACTTTGGACTTTGATCGCTGCCGCCACTTTCTTGGCATGCCGCCGCCGCATCGCGCCGAATTTCGCACGCCGCCGAAAGGTTCGCCACCGGATGTTGCGTTGCACTGTCAAGACAGCCCCCACGAGACGCAGCGCGTGGGCTCGGGCCTCGACGTGCGCTTGGATGGCGGCGGCGCGTTGGGCCACGGCGCGTAGCTTGCGGACGAGGCGGACCTGTCCAGCGTTCGCCGTGACGAGTAGTCGTCATCGCACCGACCACGTACTTTGGCACGGGCTAAATGCGCGCGGATGTGGGTCTGGATTCGCGTCGCGGCTTTCGAGCGGCGCTGGCGATCCAAAAAATAGACAAAGCGCGCCCACATGGCGCGGCGGTTGCGCACGAAGCGTTGGATACGCTGGGCGGCCGCGTCACGTCGACGTGCCCGCCACGCGACGCACGCGCGTGCGTACCTACGACGATGGGATGGAACGAATGCACGACCGAACGACGCACCGTCGAATTTGCCGCGTGATGCACTTGGCTGCATCGTTTTTCTTGGTCGCGAGGAAGCGGAGTAGTTGCCGCTCCCGCTCCTTTTGCTTGCGGCGAAGGTCCTGTCGGATCGCAACTTCTTGGTGCGCCAAGTGCGTGCGCCACCAACATTGAAGGAGGATGACGGCGTGGACACGCTCGTCGGCGCGCGCGCGGAGAGTATAGTCGCGCCACTGCTGCCACGCAGTCGTGTAGTTGCCCATGGCCATGCGAAGAAGCGCCTTGTGGACCATCTCCATGGCGAGCTGGATGTGCATGGACGCGTACTGGCCGCGACCGTAGGCATATACGAGCTCGATGGGGACCTACAACCCAATGAGACCCACAAGTGTCGTATCGCGGGGCGAGTGGACCCATTTTTTGATCGCATCGATGGTTGACTGCACCACTTCTGTCGCGTCGTCGACGGCAACGGTGGTTTCGTGGGCCTCGTGAATCGTCTGTCGATGGTCAGCCTCGACGGCAACATGGTGTTGAGTTGTCATCTTGGACGGCGAGGACGATGGTGGCGGCGATGTCAATTTACGCGCATCTTCGTCCGCCATGGGCCGCCATTCGTCGAGCAAGACATGCACATTCACGTCTTCCATTTGCATGTGCTGGGTTTCTTCGCCTGGCGTCCATTGATTCGAGGAAACGTTGCTGTCTTCCATGCCCATGCGATGTTGTTCGTCCGCGATCGCTTTTTCGTCGTCGCGCATGTCCGCCGCCTTGGTCCGCCTAGCGACACGTGCTTGCTGATGCCGCGACGACGCTTTCACGGGGCTCTTGGCGTGCTTTCGAAGAGTTCCATAGAGGGAATGCGGCTTGCGCAGGTTATCAATCGCGTGGAGATTGCGCGCAACGGCTTCGTCCGCGACCGACTCGAGCTGGTTGATCGCTGCCCAGTCCGCCTCCTGCGGCTGCGGCAGGCGCGCGATCCATTGCCGTGTTCGCGGCGTGATGACTGTAAGAATGGGGAGTTTCGTGGGAGAGGAGCCCATAGTCACCGCCGATCGTTCACGACCGCTTGTGGGGGACCTTGGATTCTCGTTTGCAGGGATCAATGTTGTCGGATGCCGGACTGCAACATCGAGGGGGGTGTGTGTACGCGATGGGGACGGGTTCAGTTCCGCGAGCATCTCCCGCACCATGTCTGGTTGGTTGAGATACGAACTCAGCGACGGAAATGGCGTCGAGGTTGATGGGACCGACGACGAAGGTGTCCGGACGCGTTTCCGCGCTTTCTTCAACGATGGCGCGTACGTGTCCAAGCGTTGATGGGATCGTTTGAGCACGCGGTCCCAGAGTGTGGGGTTGTATCGCTGACATTTCTCCAGATCCAAAGCAAGCTTTGTGAATGTCCCGACGTGCGCGGGGGCCTTGCCGTCGTTCGCAGCAGGACGCTTCATCAAGGGTCCATTGACGGGAGTTGGGCGCGCAAAAGGTCACTTGATGGGATTGGTCAATTTGGGATTGAATCCACCCAATCACGCCTGTCAAAACAGCCGGACTATTTTGACCACAATGAAAGAATTACGGTTACGTGAAGTTTATCCGTAATAGTTGGCCGCTCATGAGGAGCGTTGGTCACTGCAGGCAGAAGCCTGGGCACATGGAAACGGAGATGATCGATCGTAACGTTAGTTGCATCATGTCGACAGCCAAAGTCAAAGATCATAATGCAGAACTTTGTGGGGTTCCACGACTTCACAATCCTGTACACACAGAAGGGCTCCCAACAAGACATGACTGACAGAGTGAAGTACTTGTCATTACTTAACACCAACAGAGCTCAAGAGGTTGGATAGGGGGGAAGGAGGATTTAATAGTCCGAGCCACCGCCGAACATGTCACCGGCACCGACGTCCATTTCTTCTTCTTCTTCTTCTTCGACGGCAGCGGCAGCGGCCGGGGCACCAGCGGCACCGGCAGCAGGGCCAGCCGAGGCGAAGGCAGAAGGATCAGCCAAGAAAGCCTTGAAGGGATCGGCCTTTTCGAACGAGAAGGATTCGCATTCGACGGCGATCGCGACCAAGGACTTGAAGGCGTTGGCCAACGAGTGGGGGATCGAGGCCAAGGTGGGGAAGCCCAAAGCCAACGAGACGGCGGCGACGTTGCGGAGACCACCGACAAACTTGGCGACCAAGTTTTCTTCCGTCAAGTCCAAGACAGCGGGGTCGAAGATCGAACCGTTGTCGTAGACGGATTGGATGATCAAACCGTACGAGAAGGGACGGATGTTCAACTTTTGGAGGAGCGCGGCTTCGGAGTTACCGACCTTTTCGCCCTTCTTGGTCAACAACACATCCGAGACGATTTCAATTTGACCCTTTTGAATCTTGGTACCGATTTGGAGGGCTTGGAAAAAGGACGTCTGGCCGGGGTCGCAACCGGTGGGACCGGCAGGGCACCACACATCGATGGGGGCGACGGCACCGACACGGGCAGGGGCGGGGACCTTGTTGGCTTCCAACGTTTCACGGACTTGGCCGAGGTCAGCGTTGGTGAACACGAAGCCGACGTTGCCCTTCAACAACGGGATCATGGTTTCCAAGGGGTGGCCGGGGTTCTTCTTGACGAAGTTGGCAAAGACCTTGCGGATCATGGTGTTCTTGCCCATCAAGACTTCGGCCGTGCCGCGGAGCGCGATACGGATTTGTTGGATTTGGTTCGAACCAACGTTGTCGACACCAACGATGAAGATGCGGGTGTAGTTTTCCAACAAGTTTTCCAACTTGAGGAAGTATTCGGCCTTGCGTTCCATAGAGATACCCATCTTGAGCTTGTTAACGGAGTCGAGTTTAACCTGGAGTAGGAGACACGCGTCTGAAGTGTTAATGAGACCGACCGGGCGGCGCGCATGAAAAGATTGGTCCTCGCGGCCCCGATGCTCTTTTTATCACCGCTACACTTGATGTTTGTATCGAATCGTATAAAAATAGACTCTGCTGGCATAGTGAAGGTCGTACTTAAACGAACGCACCGCCGACGGAATTTTCACAAAACGTGACCATGGGCGGGGAAGGCTCGTACGACTTTGACCAACACTGGCGAGTGAGCGAAGGCATCAAGCATTGTCTATTGGGTTCATTCGTCGCGACACCGAATTTGGCAGGTGGGCGAACAACGAATGTGCTTCAACATCACGATATCTAGCAGGGGGGATCATCAAAGTCGCAAATTTGACGATGTGGCGTAGATGTTGTCCTGTTGCTGGTTCTAATTGCAGCTTTCGTGAGAATGTAAGGTTTTGAGGGCACATGCGCAAGTGAATAGACACGCCTCTTGAAATGTCCATTGTTTGCATGTCATAGTTCTTCAATGCTCAAGCAGTTGCGCACTTTGAGCGAGGCTTTCAAACCAACCCAAAGAAGACTCTAATGGCCCCGTCGCCAAGTGAGTGCAATAATGCGACTGGTATATTGACTTCTGACGTTTGTGATTCAGTACTTTATGTATCGGTTTCCATCACATTGTGAAGGACACGATGGTGGACAAAATATTCAAAGTTTGAGCTTATGGTGATGTTTTCTGCCGCATCAAGCCCCATGAGCGGCAGTTGTGTTGCTTAAGTGTGGTGCAGAATGAGTTATCCCAGTGCAGCTTGTTGACAAAAGAGAATGAGTGGAGCATTGGGGCAAATGCGTCAGGAAAAGTGCGGTCCTTATGGCCTCAGTACATGAGTGGCATCCACAAAAATCTCAAAAGCAGTTGCGTATAATGAGCACAAAATTAGCCCCCCCCAAAATCCACAAGATGTGGTTGCCAATGATCTACGCTGAAGACATCGACGCCATTGATCATTCACAGTCAAGGCGGACAACGAGAGTACTGTACCCTTCAAGACAGCTCAATGTCACCACAACAAATAGACCGACCACAAGAAAACACTCTAGATCAATGCTATTTCACGCCATGGATAAAGTGCCGCCAAGCAGCAACGGGGAGTACAAGTACTTGGAGTTGTGTGCGACCTTGTCGTGTGTTCGTCAAACGTTTAACAAATGACGACCATGTTTCTTTTACCGCAGATATGGTTGCGATGAACTCGATTAATTTCGATTCGAATATAAATGTACACGTACTTTCTCGCGCAGGTATGGCGCGATTCCATTGGCTCCCAGGCTTTGCATAGGGAGAACCAGTCGTTTGGGAATCGTTTTATTGGACCCAGCCATCGCTTTGTTCACTTCCCAAAGTGTACCAAAGAACATCATGGTGCGTGCCGCCGCGGAGGCGATGATGATAAGTCGCTGTATGCTTATGCTCGCCCCCTTAGGACCCCACCGAAGCTGATTTGATTGAAATCGCCAACCAACGCAAGAAGCGCGCCTTCAAGAAGTTCACCTACCGCGGTGTCGACTTGGACAAGCTCCTCGACTTGAACCACGAAGAGTTGATGGAATTGGTCAACGCCCGTGCCCGCCGACGCTTCTCGCGCGGCTTGAAGCGCAAGCCCATGGCTTTGATCAAGCGCCTCCGTAAGGCCAAGCAAGAAGCCAAGCCTTTGGAACGCCCGCGTGGTATCAAGACCCACTTGCGTAACATGATCATTGTCCCTGAAATGATCGGTTCGGTCGTCGGTGTGTACAACGGCAAGTCGTTCAACGGTGTCGAAATCAAGGTGCGATCCAGAACAAACCATGTCACAGCTCTTGGGGAAGGCGGGCTTTACCCGAAGAGTGGCCGCAAGGCCCAGCTCGCCTTCCCTTGTGACGTTCTGTGTACGGGGCGACCCAAAAGAGCTCGATCCTCGATCTCTTGAGATTGGTTGCTGATCTGTTGTTGTAGCCTGAAATGGTCGGTCACTACTTGGGTGAATTGTCCATCACGTACAAGCCCGTTGCCCACGGTCGCCCCGGTATCAACGCCATGCACCAAAACCGCTTCATTCCTTTGTAAATTGGTTCACGCCATGGTGGTTCCGCCGTTGGTTGTGTTATTGGTAACTCGATAAATACACCTGGTACGCTTTGAGCCGCCGCCTTGTTTCAAGATGGAATCCGTCAAGTCCCACGGTCATGTGCCCGACGTCCGTCAAAGATCACCAACGACTGTGCCAATGACTATACCTCGCTACTCCGATCTTGCGATGATGGATACCCCATTTTTTTGCACGTCAGTATGAGGCACTTGTCGTTTGGTTGATCTTTTGGAGTGTCGGGTGGCCATGATCGTGGGATACGAGGGAGTCATCTCGAGTATTCCGCTTATCGCGAGCAGCCCTGAACGAATATCGTATTTGGATGACACTGGAACAATGAGCCATCTTGCCGGACGCTCCTTGTATTTCATTGCATGTGTTGTGTTGTATTTTTCATTTCGTGCTTGGTGTATGTTCTTCTTGTGTACTTGAGGATTATAGTCGGAGGAAATAGGTTTTGTTCCTGCATGAGCAGAATGCCGCCAATTGTGATTCGCGTATGGGAATACTGAAGTAATCCTGTAATTTGTTTTCAAGTTTTCGAAATGCATCAACTTGTTGTGGGTTGGTGGATACTGCGAATGTGTTGCGGATGTCTTTTTGTGGTATGAGTGGCTGTGGACAGTGCGTGCATGACGGCAATGACGACACGGCGTGTGCTGGTGCTACTGCAAGAAATGGGACCTCCTGGCGTGGTGGATGACGGGAACGATGGATGTATTCAGTGGGCCTTGGTAAACAAACAGTATTGACCACATCACAAGCGCATCATGCAGTCCCCAGGAGCGAACAGGGAAGATTGTGGTGAACGACTACAGAGTTTGAGGGCCAACATCAGTCAAGCAGATCAATTTGCATCGAGCAAGGAAGAGTGCGCTACGTTGTGTATGTGTTTGTCAGCAGTAAGCAAACTTCGTGAATCATGTTTCACTTGAGACTCTTGCATCACGGAGAAGGGATGGGTCGTCTCAGCTCGACTCGAGTCGTTTCACCAATTGGCATTTTGTGTTTCGCTTTCAGTCATTGAAAGACACGTGGTGTCGTTCCCGTGCACGATATTTAGATGCAACACCCGACGGACAACATGAGTGACGGACTCATTGCAACAGGCAAACCAGCGAAACCAATTGCGGCACCGGAGAGGTCCATACATGGGCTTCCATGTGGGAGCATCAATCGCAATCTGTCTTCGTTGTCGAGCGACCTTCCTGCGGCCCCGCCGCATCTTGATCTTGTCAAACCACCAAAGTGCCTTCAACGTTTTCTTCGCTTTGGATTGGCCAATTCGCTTGCGTGATTCAATTGGCTTACTCCATCCAATCAAATGACAGATAACTCCAAACCAGTCATAACACGGGAATTCTATCCGCACTTGATCTTGTTTCGCCGCACCCGCCGCCGCCGCCTCAACAACAGCCATGGCCGACGCCGTTCAATACATGATGGAAAAGATGATTCCAGAGCTGGAAGACCTCCAGCATCTGAAGATCTTCAGCAAGGTATACCCTCCTCCATCACCTTGCATGAGCCAGCGGTTGACTTGTGTCGCGCAGGAGGAAGTCCGCCAAATCGTGCAAAAGCGCCGCGATTTCGAGTACACGATGAAGCGCACGCCGCTGCGCAAAGTCGATTGTTTGCGCTACATCGAATACGAACTCAACTTGGATGCGCTCCGCCGACAACGCAAGAAGCGCATGGGTACGTTCGAACCTCCATCGTGTCCGCTCATCGTCGTTGCAGGGTTGAAGAAGTCGACGTTGAGCGACCACACGGGCATCTCCCGCGTCCACAACATCTTTGATCGCGCGCTCTTGAAGCATCGCGGGGACGTCGACTTGTGGCTCCAGCACATTGCATTCTGCAAGAACCAAGGCAGTACCAAGATTCTCTCCCTTCTCTTCACCCAGTACGCATCGTCCTCACCCTCTCGCTTTCATCTCATCGAAAAATGCCAGCGCGCTCCAAGTCCACCCGCGCAACGAAGCGCTTTGGATCGAAGCGGCGTCATGGGAGTTTGCGACCAACCTCAATGTCGACTCGGCGCGCGGTACGCATTCGTCGTTTGCCTCTTGCGTCTCATGCGAGAATAGTCCTCATGCAGCGTTCCATCCGCATCAACCCGCACTCGCAAAAGCTCTGGCTCGAATACTTTCGCTTGGAATTGCTCTACGTCCAAAAGCTTCGGTCCGTTCCGATACAGGACGTCGAAGACACTCATTTTATCGTAGTGCCCGCCGCGAAGTGTTGGGGTTGGACGACAAGAAGGCGTTGCCCAAGGAACTCTCGCTCGACATAGCCCCCGTCGAAGGCGAAGAAGACGATGCGTCCAAGGCGGCCGACGCGGTCGCCGACGCTACGTCAGCCGTTGAAGACTCGCGCCGTGAAATCCTCTTGGGTGCGATCCCCAAGATCGTCTTCCACAACGCCGTCCAAGGTTCGCCCATTGTCCCACTTGTGTCTTATGTGTCTTCTCTAGCGATCCCATCGGATGCAGCCTTTCGTCTCGCCTTCCTCGACATCACAAACCTCTTCCCGTCGGCCTACGCCAAGCCGGTCGCCGACGCCATCCTCGCCTCGGCGACGATGGAATTCCCCACGGACGCGGCGGTCTGGGCGGCGTTTTGCGACCAAGCCATGCACGATGATGCGGAGAGCGACGATGTCGACAGCCGTCGCAAGGTCGCCATCGAGGTTCGTCCACTTGCTCCACTCTGTCTCATGTCTCTGTTCGTCCAGCGCTTCCACACGGCGTTGGTCAACCTCGCCACCGATGCCATGCGCGAAGCCTTTCTCCACTGGTGCGTCTCGGAACTCGCACGCACGCCTGCAGTATGTGTTTTCCTTGATCTATCCTTTTTCATATCACTTTAGTCGCCGTGGTTTACGACCCAAATGGAACAAACGATGAATGCGCTCGGTCCGCTCTCGCCCGTGCTCCATTTTGTCTGGGTCGATTACACGCTCCGCGCACATGGCCTCCAAGCGGCCGTTGCCAAGGCCCACAAGGCCACGAGCGCCTTCCCCACCGACGCCAAGCTTTGGCTCTTCCGCGCGCAGCTTGTCATGCGCCTCGCCTCGGTCCAAGCGCAAGACGTCGCGCCGCCCGCGACCAAGCGTGCCAAGAAGCCCACCCAGACGTCGGTCTTCACGGCCGCGCTCGTCGTCGTCGAAGAAGGGCTCAAACACACGGCCAAGCAAGGCAACAACGGCGACGCCGCGCTCTTGTGGCAACGGTATTTGCAGTTGCTCATGAGCAAGCCCGCGTCCACCACCGCCATCCGCGCGGCTTTCCAGGTCCGTTGCAATCTCTCTCGATGGACCTGCGGACTCATCGACATGCGTAGAAAGCGCTCAAGGCGGCGACGGCGTGGACTCCGAGCTGGTCGACGTTGCGCCAGCAATACCTTCGATGGACGCACCGCGCCCTCGGGCTCGCGGCCACGCGGACGCTCTACAAGACCTTCCTCGCGGGGCAAATGCTCCCGAATGAAGACACACTCGCGTTCCTCCGCTGGACCGTCCAAGTCGAAGCGGCGGAACCTGACTCAGCCGCGCAACGCACGACTGTCCAAGGACTGTTTGAAAAGATCGTGGACCTCTACGGCGAGGACAATGAAGGTAAGACGACCGTCGGAGGAGGAAAATGTCGCGACTCATGTGGGTGGTGGTAGATGTGTGGGTCGAGTACATTCAATTCTACCGTGAACGGGGGTTGCACAAGGAAGCAAACGACGTGCACTGGCGCAGCACCCGCACGTTCCCGTCCTCGACGCTCCTCGCCAACTTGCACGAATTGCCATGAGGCATCGCACACCACAAGTCGATGATCTTAGTTCGTCCATGACATCATATATAAATCGTTTATCTGGCTTCGAATTGAATCAAACGCTTCGTGCGGGCTTTGTACATGATGCGGTAGCCGCACGCCCGGCAACGGATCGGGTCGCGCGCGGCGAGGTAGTTGACGATACCGCAATCACCGCAAATGTATTTGATTTCGGGGTCCTTCATGGCGGCGGCCGAGGAACCGTAGTCGCCAGTCATGCCAGGCGTCGGCGCGGGGGTCATGCTTCCGTCCATCTTCTCGTGCGTCTGCTTCGGTGGTGTGGTTGGTGCACAAAATGCAGAATATTTCTCACAAGAGAATTTTGAAAAAGGTCCCACGACGACCGCTGGGTGTATCCTACTCTGTGATTGGCTATAAATCGTTTTGAATTCAGGGGAATAGCTCTACCTGATTGGATAATTTAATCACCATTTACAGCCAATCCAAACGCGTCAATCGGCCGCCAATGGAAAAAAGGATTGGCCGGGGCGCTTCGCATGGGCGCTATTTCTGTTGTTGAGCCAACTTCAATCCCTGTCGGCAACGATGATGCACGTCTCGGAACATGATCTGCCCAACATGTAAGTGTGTCTGCCGCCGCGAATCTCATTCCCTCTCTCTAGTCTCTGTTGTATTTGCGCGGTGCCGATCAAGGCCAATGCGGCCAACATGTGCGTGAGTTGCTTGAAAGGCCAAGTCGATGTCACAGAAGGCATCCCGAAGGAAATCATCATCCACCAGTGCCGTGGCTGCCTCAAGTACGCTTCACTGTGTTGGCCCATCTTGCTGATCGTGCATGTAGATGGTCCCGCCCGCCGTGGGTCTCGGCCGACTTGGAGTCGCGTGAGTTGCTGGCAATCTGCTTGAAGAAGATCACGGGCTTGAACAAGGTCAAGCTCGTCGACGCCGGCTGGATCTGGACGGAACCTCACTCGAAGCGTCTCAAGCTCAAGTTGACTGTGCAGAAGGAAGTCATGAACGGCGCGATCTTGCAGCAGTCGTTCATCGTGACATTCATCGTGCGCAACCAACAGTGCGACGAATGTCAAGCGTCGTTTACGAACCACTCGTGGAAGGCCGTGGTCCAAGTCCGCCAAAAGGTACCGCGGGTCGCGACACGTCATGCTGACATGCCTAGGTCGAGCACAAGCGCACGTTCTTCTTCTTGGAACAACTCATCCTCAAGCACCGCGTGCACGAAAAAACAACGTCGATTGAATCCCAACCGGACGGTGTCGATTTCTTCTTCGTCGAACGCAACCACGCCTTGCGCTTTGTCGATTTTTTGCAGGAAACCGTGCCGATTTCGTACGTTGCTGTCTCCGCTTGCCACGTCATGGGCTCACAATGGTTTGACGTAGGCTCAAGACCGCCAAGAAGCTCATTTCTGCCGACAACCACAGCAACACAGCCAACTACAAGGTAACGGCCGACGATGACGCATCACAAACTCAACGCGCACTACTAGTTTACGTACATGGTCGACATTGCCCCCGTCTGCAAGGACGATCTCGTGGCGCTCCCGTTGAAGCTGGCCCGCCAATTGGGCAACATCTCGTCGCTCTGCTTGGTGACGCAAGTGACGTCATCGATCCACGTCATCGACCCGTTCACGATGCAACGCGCCGAAATCGACAATGACAAGTACTGGCGCTCGCCGTTCAAGGCGTTGTGCTCGTCCAAGGTTTGTCGACGCCACGCACTCGTCGGTTCTCATGCCACGTCATACACTTAGAAATTGACCGAGTACACGGTGTTGGATTCGACGCCGATGGAAATCCCCGTCAAAGGTGGCGTGCCCGTCCGCACGAACCGCAAGACGCGTCTCGCCGAGCTTGAAGTCGTGCGCAACGTCGATTTTGGTGCGTCTTTTCTACAACCCGACGATAACAACGTCGTCCCGTAGGCGTCAACGACACGCGGTTCCAAACCGTGAGCCACTTGGGCATGCTCTTGAACGTGGGCGACACGGCCATGGGCTACGACCTCTCGACGTCGGTCTTTAACGATTTGGACACCAAGCCGCTCGACGAAGCGGGGATTACGTTGCCAGACGTCATCCTTGTCCGTAAACAATTCCTCCGTCGCGTCCAAAAGCGCAGCCGCAAGTGGAAGTTGAAGACGATCGAAGGCATCGAGCCGGCCGTGCCGCTCAAAAAGGCCGATCAGACCAAGCAAGATCTCGACTATGAGCATTTCTTGAACGACCTCGAAGAAGACAAGGAAATGCGCGCCAAGATCAACATTTACAAGGTCGACCAAGACGACGACGACGATGCTGACATGGAGGACGGCGACGACGACGGCGACGACCGCGGCGCCAGCAGCATCCCGCTCGAGGAACTGCTCGACGACATGAACATGGACGAAGCCGACGGCGAGATCCTCAACGCCTCGGACGCGAACCGGACCCAAGGCTTGAACGTCGACGATCTCTAAATTTTAAATTGTGCCTTCTTTTGACGTGTTGAGCACATGCGATGGACATTTGAACTCTGTGGGGTTGTCTTGTCGCATCCAACACATGCGACTTGCTACGACCCCCAGTTGATGCAACCCTTGACAACAAGGGGAAATCCAAACTCTAGTGCAAGTACAGTCCACGAATATGTCCGACTTTCCAGCAGAGCAAAGCGCTTGCTCGGACTAGCTGGTGCCAGGAATCACCACGAGATTGTTGGCAGCACACACCACCTTTGAGCATGACAGTTTCAGAGGCCGACCTTTCTTTCGAAAAATCCTCCTGCGTCGAATCGCCACACCTCTTCTGCGACTGCCCGCTTTTCTCTCTCATGGATCTGGATTTGGAACTGCGACGGAATCTCCGGGAGATCAACGCCCACTTGGATCTGCTCGCGACGCTCGCGCCCGCTGACGCCCTCAAGCTCGCCGAGAAGAAGCCACCAGGGGCAAAGGAGCTGCTGGCAAAGCTACAGTCGTGGACCGCACCGGGACATCTCGAGGACAACCAACTGCGCTTGTCCGAGCTTCTCGCGTGTGTGGCCGACGTTGCTGTGCGGCAAAGTGATTTTGCGACGGCGGACGCGTGCGTGAGTTGGTACTTTTACCTCGCGTATCCGCGGGACCAGGTTCGTCCTTCGTCCGTCCTCTCTGTCCGTCCTTGACTTGTCTAGTTTTACTGCCGCGTGCTTTTTGTGCGCGCCAAGTGCCTCGCCGAGAACGCCAAAGCCATGCAAGGCCAGGCATGCGTGGCCCAACTCCAGTACGCGATCCATTGGATCCTCCAAGCGGTCAAGCTCGCACTCGAGCCCACAAGTCGGCCGCACTATGATTTTCTCGTCTACAACGCGAGTGTCACGTACTGGCACGTCGCACGGCCGCTCATGCGTCCCGGCAGCGCACGGCACCTCGTCGAGTCTATGCAAGCGATTCTCGATGGCCTCAAAGCGGTCAACGACGCCGACAAAGCGTGGATGATCCGATTCGAACTCACGCTCGCAAGTGCCTACGAAGACGAGAACCAGCTGAGCAAAGCCGGCAAGGTCATCAACGAAGCGGTGGACCATGTCTTGGCGCTCTTGCCCAAGACGCCCGAGGCGGCAGCGACAGCCCCGGCCGACGCGGCGCTCTTTGAAGAAGCCTCGATCATGCAAGTGCACTTGGGTCGCCACAAGGACCCCGAATGTGCCAAGGCCCTCGTACGAGCGACAATAGTGCTGTCGGCATTTTGAGTTGACGCGCGTAGGCAACGGCCAAGAAAAACATGGTGACCAAGCGCCAGCTCACGTTGTTCAACCTCCAGAGCATCAAATCCAAGATCACGCCGCCCGAAACCATCCGCGCCGCGCTGCTCGAAATCTTTGCCACGACGACGGGACACAAGCTTGAGATGTTTCAACAACCCATCCCTCCCATCGTGCCCGACGACGGTAGGTGTCGACAACTTGCCACGTCACATATGTGTTAGGCACGGTCGAGTGGGACAGCCTCGTCGAGCTAGGACTCTTGGCCGTGCAACACCACCACGTCGACATTGCCAAGATCTGCGAACACGTTGCGAGTGCGAGCAAGCGGCTCAGTGCGCGCGTGCGCATCATGACGGACCTCTTGCGGTGCTTTCTTCAGATGGAGCCACCTGCCGCGGCCGCACCGACAGCGGCGGCTACTGCACACGATGCCTACAAGTCGGCCACGCCATCGACGGGCCACCGCGCTGGATCGCCCACCCATGCCACGACGTCGGCGGCGGCGGCGCCAGTCGACGCCAAGCTTCTCCATCTGGACAAGCGACAGCGCGAGGCCCACCGCTTGTCACGGCACGTGGAAGGCGTCAAAGTACTCGGTAGGTCCACCAATCGAGACCGTCTCATATGTGGCGGCATGCAGAGCGGTCGCTGGCCGCCGCCAAGCGCGTGGGCGACCCGAATCTGATCCAGGACATTTGCATCTTGGCGTGGAACGTGGCCATGCCGCTGCTGGAGTCGCACTTGCGAAAGCATGTGCATCGACTCTTCCAGTCGGCGACGGCGCTGCTCGAAGACTTGGAGAGTCCGCTCGTGGCGCTGCGGGCGCAGATGCATTTTGAAACGGCCAAGTGCGAGATGGAATCCGACTACTTGGCCAAGGCCAGCACGCACGTGAACAAGGCGCTCGCGCTCGATTATGGGGGCCCCAAGCCCGCCGAGAGCAAGGGAACCGACGCACACACGACCAAACCAAATGGCGGAGCGATTGCGGCCAAACCATCAGCGGGCATCGTCGACGACGTGAGTGTGCGACCCCTCGACAAGCTCTTGGTCCCAATGAAGCGGACGCTTGACCTCAAGTCGAATCTCTACGGCGAGCCCGATGCGATCGAAGACCAAGCGTTGATCATCGTCGAGCAGTCGCGCGAGGCCCATGACAACCACCTCAAAGCCACACTCCTGAGCAAAGCGGCGGCGCTGCTCGAGACGGCGCCACCTGAGCCCAACACGCCGGCCGCGGCGGCGTCGCCGATTGCGTTGCAGCGGTACGCGCTCTGGTCAGCCATGGCCAAGCTCGCGTGGCAAATCAAGAACATCCCAATGACACGCAAGGCCTCGTCCAAGGCCCTCAAGTACAGTTTTCCACTCGACTTTGCGCAGTCGATCGAACAAGGCACACCGTTTTGCCACATCATGGCCTTGACTCACGAATGTATGTGGCTAGGGGAACTCCATTTTGTGCTGGCCGAAACCTACTCGCACGAAATCAAGGGCTATGAAAAGGACCCAAACGTCGCCGCCGTTCAACTCCGCCTCGGCACGGCGGTCGACGAGATCTTGGACGAACCGTTTGCGACGATCCACGCGTGCAAGAAACACGTGATCGCCGAGATTGTCCTGGGCCTCCAGCGCGGCTTGGACGCCAAAGTGCCGTATGTCGTTCAGAACGCCGCCACGTACTTGTGGAACTATCACTTTCACCTCTTTCGCAAGCCGTACGACCAGCTCGACCGCGTTCTGCCCGAATTGTCGGCGGCGCTCGACCAAGTCTTCCAGGCGCTCCTCACGGCCGAAAACCTGACAGACCAGTTGCCGCTCCTGAGCTGCGTCGCGCAGAGTCTCACGGTGCTCCATCGAGGCCAACCCAACGAAATGGAAGCGCCGCTCGATGCTGTCTTGAAGCGCGACGGTCTCCCGATCCTCCATCGCAAGGCGCTGATTGAGATCAAGACCCAAGTGCAGCTGGACCGCGCGGCCAAGGACCCGGTCGTTGGCGACACGACGGCCATGAAGGTGGTTTCGTGCATCAAGGGGCTTGAGGTCCAGCTCGACGCGCTCACGGGGCGAGACGTACCCAAGGACGAGGAGAAAGCACTGCTGGACAAAGCACTTGGGTTTTACCAAAAGGCCACAACGCTGTGGCTGCCGCATGCGGCCGAAGCGTTTGCTGCCGTCGAGTCGCTCCTGGAACTCGAACAGCAGAAGCGCGAGTTTCACGCAGAGATGTGGGTCCGCCTTGCCAAGGCGGCGCTGCTGCTCCATCGTACGCCGGACGCGCAGAAATTCTGCGAACAAGCCGTCTTGCCTCTCCAGGCAAGCAACATCCCACCGCCGTTCCTGACCAAGAGCATTTGGCGATGGTATTCGCTGGCCCAACTCGTGTGGGCGCAAGCCGTGCTGCAGCTCGCGGCCGATACGGAAGCCCAAGAACGGGACATCAAACAAGAGCTAGGTACGACGATATCAATGTCTCCGCCTGGCGATCTTGATCATATGACGTGGCGCGTTGTCTAGCGCTCTTCGCCATCAAGCACCTCCTCTTGGGCGCCGAGTTTGGCGTCCACGCGGGAAACCCATCCCTTGTTCAGAATGCGTCCCGGCTCATGTGGAACGGCATGCTTCCGATTCTCGACTTGAACGGGTCGCCCACACCATCCTTCCGACGCAAGTTGACGGCAGACATGCATATCATGCTCGACCATCTGTCGGCGGTCGATGCTGGCCAGTACGCCTTTCGCGCCGACTTCGTCTGTGCGCTCCTCGACATTTACGAAGAGGTCCAAGAGTGGGGCGCGGGCCTCTCGACCGTCGAAGCCGCGTTTGCTGTGATTCCGCCTGCGCACCAGCGTCCCCTGTGGCGATACCGCGTCATCTTTATGTCCAAGCTCGGCAAGAGCGTGCAAGATGGCTTTGCCAAGATGAAGGAGAACGACGTGCTGCTCCAAGCGCGCGTGAGCAAACGGATTGCGGCGTCGTCGACCGACCCCGGCGCGCAGTACAAGGCGCTCTACCGGGCGGTCAAGGACCTCCAAGGCCGCACCGAGCAAGCGCAATTCCTCGTCGAGATTGCCGAGTGGTTTTATACCAACGAGTTCCCGTTGGACGACGTACATGACCAGCTTCATGGTACAACACCTCTGTTGTGGTTGGGTCACTCGTTTTGTCGGTAGGCGTGATCCACATGTTGCTCCCTGTACTCCAACGAGACATGGCCGGCGGCGACGACAAAGCCGCGAGCGGCAAAAAGACTGCCGCCAAGAAGAAGCGCAAAGACGACACGACGACGCCGCCCCTCGAATGGTGGCACCTCGACCTCCTCTTGCGCGCGCACGTGATGCTTGCGTTGGCCGCGCGGACTTTCCGCGAGCGGCTTGACTACACCTTTGCCGCCCTTGGTCACGTGCTCAAGATCTGGGACGCCCTTCAACAAGAGCACGTGCTCGTCCAGTTCAAAGAGGCATTCGAGGTGTACGTGGCAGCCCCACAGGACGCCGCCGAACCCAAGCTCGACTTTGACGACTGGAAGGCGACGCGCCCACCGGGGTTTGTCACGCCAGCGTTCCACGTACCCACGTCAACACATGGCTGGGCGCACGCGACCTTTGACTCTGTGGTCCCAACTCTGTGTGGTCAAACGCCGCTCTCGAAGGCGTCACCCGTGCTGCTGCACCCCGCCAGTGTGACGCAGCCGACGCTGACGCTGTACTATCTCAACAAACTCATGACGCTTGCGATCGAAATGTATCAACACCCGCACGTTGTGCCCTGTCTCTGGCTGGCCAAACTGCTGGTCGTTGCCACGTCTGCGATGTCGACGTCGTCGATGGCTGGCTTGAGCGAGCTGCCGCTCATGCCTGTCTTGCTCGATTTGAAGCTCGCGCACGTTCTCGGCGCGCTCACGTACACCGAAATGAGCCAAGTGTGCCTGAAGCGCGCGATCGACGCCCTCCGCGCTGCCAACGAGCCGCCAAGTAGCACCATCGTGTCGCACCTTCCGTCCGACAAAGGCAACCTCGCAACGTCGACCCGCCGCCACCGCCCGCTCGTCTCGTCCAAGTACAACGTCCTCGCGCTGTGCACGGAAATCGCCGACCAGCTTCTCGACGCGGGCTACCACTTGCAAGTGAAGCTACTCTTGGAGCTCACGGCGCACCAGTGCACGACGGCTGGCGATAGCCACACGTTGGCGTATGTCGACTATTGCCGCGGGAAGCTCTGCCTCTTGGAAGGTCAAGTCGTGGCCGCTCTGCAGCACTTGCAGCTCGCGTGCGGTACGGACGGGCTCGACGTCCACACGTTTACCAAGAGCGTTATCCTCTACACGTCAACGCTGCGACGTCACGGGCATGCCAAACCCGCCAAAGCTGCGCTCCAGCACGCACTCGGCGTCCTCGACCGCCTCCAGCAGCTCAAACTCACGCCGACGCCCGTCCAGCTCAAACTCCTCGACAACCACGTGCCCACGGACGATGACTTGGACGCGGTTGACTGCACGGCGCGGCTCCATGCCGCGTACGCCGAGCTCCTCGTCCACGAAAGCCAGACGCTTCAGGCGACGGGCGGCGACTGGGGCAACGCCTGGGCCGAAGCCATGCGCGTCTTCGCCGCCTGCGTTGATACGTGGGCGCGCCTCGGCGGCTCCTTCGCGATGGTCGACGTTGCGTCGGCGTGGGGGGCCCTCTTGGTGGCCAAAGCGAGCGACGAACTCGCCGACGTGGATCCGCGGGCGATGTTCGACCAGGCGCGGGCGGCGCTTGAGGTCGCGCACGGGTTTCTTGAGGGTGTGTGGGATGCCACCGACGTGGCCGTGGACCGTGACGTGGATGTGATCAACCCGGCGCTGGGCAGTCGGCTGGCGCAGCTCAAACTCGAGTTGGCGCGCGTCGAGCTCGCGACCGCCCACGCAGGCGACGAAACCAAGATGGTTGTGTACCGAATTGAGAGCGACGCCAAGAAGAACTTGATCGAGCTTTGGCTTGAACGCACGGCGCCCAAGCATGAAAAGACAGTCGAGGAGATGCAAGTGCCGCCGATCGAGATGGCGCTGCTCTACGCCAACGGCGCGGCTGCGCTCACGCAACTCGCGCCCGAGCCACGCGTCGCCGCGACCGTCGCGCAATGCTTGCGCCGCCAGTTACAACCCGACGACACGCAGTGGAGCTATTCGAGCGAAGCGTTGCGCAAGCAAGGTATCGCATCGGCCGTTGGCCCCAGCCCCGCGCCCGTGGCACCACCCACTGGCAAGGCCGCGGCAGTGGCGGCGGCGACCGTAATCGATGTGCCGCCCCCGACCGCCCAGGACGAACGCGTTCAAGACTGCATGCGGCTACTCCAAGCGACGCTGGAGATGGCGATCGCGTGCCGCGACCGCGCGACCATCCAGCAGTGTACGTTCGAACTCATGCAAGCGTACGGTTGTCGCGACGTGGCGCTTGCGATCAAGTACTTGCTCTGGTACGACGTCAGTGACTCCCAGCCATCCATTTTCGTGTGTAGGTTTCAAAGCTGTCGCACGAGCGTCGTCGCGCAAGAGCTGCTGGTCGAAGCGTGCGAACCGACGAACCGGACGGCCTTGTTCATGCACCGCGTGCAGCACCTCCCATCGACGAGCGTGCCTGCCCAGCTTGCCCACCTCTTCCTCGACCACGAGTCGGAGGTGTGGCGGCGGCTTGGAGTGACCGCCCACATTGACCAGGTTCGATCGCTTGTCCTCTGTCGACTGCTGACATGTCGTCGAAGGTGCTGGCCGCGCTCCCGCCCAACTACACGGTCTTTTCGCTTCAGTTTTCCGTCGATGCCAAGTACCTCTATGCTGCCGTCGTGGGTGGCGGGTCTGCCCCGCCGTTCCTCGCACGCATGGAATTCCATCGACCGCGGCGGACGGCGCTGCGAGAGCTTGTGGCCAAGATCAAAGCGTGGCGTCTCTCGACCGTCAAGACGTTGCTGCAGTACAGCGACGCCATGATGGGCGAACACGACGCGTTTGAGTTTGCCGCGAGTGACAAGGCTACACAACCCGACGACATCTTGGAAACACAGTTTGAGGCGTTGGTGGAGGAAACCCGCGGGCTCTTTGCGCCGCTGCTCGAGTGTGTCCAGGCAGCGCTGACGTCGAAGCCAAGTAGTGGGGACGACGCCTTTGTCGTCTTTCTCGTATGTCAACATGTCGTCTCAACGTCACAAGAGACTGTAGGCGGACCCGGCCTTGGAAAGCTTGCCGTTTGAGGTCCTCATCGACGGCATCGACGCGCGGGATCTCTCCATGCACATCTTGGCCAGTCGGCTCCAGAGCTACAAGTCGATGCCATACAAGAGAGACGACCTCTATTACGTGGCTGATCCACAGAACGACGAGCCGAGCGACGACGGCCACTCGATTCAAGGTACTCGCATATCGCCTCTGGTTTACGTCATATCGTGGGGTTGTAGCGACGTTGAACAACCTCAAGTCGGTCGTCCACGGGGTCAAAGGACTGAGCGGACGCAAGTACGTGCCGAGCACGGGCGAATGGCAGATGGCGCTCACGTCGCGGCGCGGCGGCGGCTTCCTCTTCTACGGCCCGAACCGGTCGCTCGCCCACTTCCCGCCGTCGTTCGTCGCGGGGCTCAACGCAGGCAAATGCAACCTCGTCGTGAGCATGAGCCGCATGGAGAACTACGCGAGCTACCGGCGCCAGAGCAAGCTCGACACACACAAGTCGAAGCGCGTCTTGAGCCTCGAAGATGGCTGGGAGAGCGCGGCGCTATGGTCGCTCTGCGGCGTCAACTGCGTCGTGACAAACCAGTGGAACACGTCGTTCGTGGCCAACCACCGCGTCGTCCAAGGGCTCTTTGGCCAACTGGCCAAGAACGTGCCCGTCGCGAAAGCGATCAAACACATTGGCGACGTCTGGCTGGCCGCGCCCGTGCAACATGAGAAGAAGGCCGACGCGCCGCTGCACGGAACGCTCAAGCGCCGCGTCAGATACAACCCCATCGTCTACGGCGTCGCCCATCTCGTGTAGACACATGGAGGCGTTTTGTGTGCATTGTGTAGTCGTTGGCAACTTTCGTTCGTTCGTTCCATTTTTGTTGACACGACCGCGAGCAGACGACGCGATTGCTTAACTGAGGCTTCACAGGACTGGACTGGCCAAGTCAAGTTGAATCGACTGTACCCCGTGTCGTGGAATGAATGGACACATGTGTGAGTGGAGACTGTTTGCTGTGGGGGAAGTGTTTGGGATTCAAGGTAGACGATGGCAGCCATGGCAGTGGTTGCAACCGCGGCAGTCCCAATGTCAATCGATCGGTCGCCTTCGACATGTGGGAGGGCGACACAATTCAAAAGTGTGTTGTACAAAATTTGGTGTCTATGAATTAACGTCTATCGATCACGACCTTGAGGTTGACCACTCGTCGCTTGCTTGCGGCGCTGGGGTCTTCGACCACGGCAGCGGCGGCGGCTTTGTCGCCGGATTCGCGCGCTTGGGCAGTGTTGAATCGGTCGGCGGCAAATTGCTGCATGATCGTCTGGGTCGAAAAGTTGACGGGGGCGTCCTTGGAGGCAGCCGCGGGGGTTTCACCGGCCGCCTGGACCTTGGCCTGCGCGGCCTGGAACTCGTCCTCGACGTGGTCATCCACGCGGATTTTGACGTTGTGGTTGCCAATCAAC
Source organism: Aphanomyces stellatus (assembly GCA_009835185.1). Classification (NCBI taxonomy): domain Eukaryota; phylum Oomycota; class Saprolegniomycetes; order Saprolegniales; family Verrucalvaceae; genus Aphanomyces; species Aphanomyces stellatus. The sequence goes on along the minus strand of VJMH01005183.1, from coordinate 31,941 downwards.
TTGATGGGCTGGTCCAAGACGACGCGTGCAATGCCGACCTTGATGCCGTGCTGCTTTTCCAACATGTCGACGATGTTCTGGGCAGTCACGGACGACTTGGTGTTGGGCTTGGGGGTGTCGCAGTGGCGCTTGAACTTGACTTCGACACGGGTCAAGCGGTTGACAATGGTTTCGCGGACACGTTCGCGTTCACTGTCGACGCCTTCTTCTTCCTTCTTCTCCGTCATGTACGCGGCCAAGTTGAGCTTGGTCGCATACACCGCCTTCTTCTGGGGGTAGAGGAAGTTACGGGCAAAGCCGGCCTTGACGGACACGACGTCGCCGCGGAAGCCGAGCTTCGGGACGTCTTCCTTCAAGACCATCTCGACGCGATGCCTAGAGAAATGGGAGGGAATGACTTGTGAGACCAAGGGACGATATAGTCATGTGCAGGACGTACGCCATGGTGCGCACCAAGGGAACGCGGACAAGCGGCGCCGTCGTTCTCGCAAACATCAGGGACAATCGAAGCCGAAATGGAGAGATGAATCAAACACCAGTGCTTTGGTACGGGGGCCGTGATTGGCTTTGAAATTGGTGTAAGATCCAATCGGACGGCTGAAACATTATGTCCAATTACAGGCTTGAGTGACTATTTGAAGCGCATGATTGGTTGTAATGTAAAGATTGTCGATGCTTCATTGGTCCATAATTTCATCCAATCCGAGACGCCCAATTCAAAGGAAGGAGGAAAAAAGCGTTGACACAACAAGAATCGCCGAGATGACTGAATCCGCCGCTCCTGCCGCCGCGCCCGCCGCCGCCCCCATCAAGAAGGAAGTCGCGACCAAGGTGGAAGCCCCCAAGGTCGCTACTCCCTCGACCACTCCCTCGGAGTACCGCATCTCTGAAAAGTGGGACAAGTGCGTCGAAAGCTTCGTCGTCAACTTTAGCGCTGGCCTCGTTGTCGGCGGCATCTCTTCCTTGGTGCTCGCCCGCTCTGGTGCCGGTCGCGGCCTTGTCACAGGTTTCGGTGCTGGTGCTGGTGTCGGTGCGACTTGGACAACCTGCAGTCTCGCGTTCGAAGAAGAACTCCCCAAGAAGTAAGGTGGACGCGACGCTGTCAACCATAAATGCGCACCGCGCGGCGATCACCATATCCCCTTGCGAACAACGTCGAGCGATGTAGTTAATAAAGTCTGTCGTTTTTACAGGATGGTCGAGTGCATGCTTGGCTTCGGTGGGATACCAATGCAACAAACTCGTCCCCAATGTAGGATGCCCCCTTCGACAAGCGCCGCCAACTCCATCGCAAGGACAGCGACTTTAACGACAAAGACTGCGCACTCATGGACGCGGAAGCGTTCTATCGTACCCTGTGTGATGCGCCACAAGGAGTGGTCAAGTGAACTACTGCATTTCAGAAGCGACCAACTACGCATCTCGAATGTTCACATTGCTCCTCCTCTGCTCACGCAATGCAGGAGCCTCCATCCGATGTCGTCGTATTTCGGCGTCATTTTGACACCCATGCATCGTCGCGTCGTATGACAACCACCTGCATCTGTGTCCAATGCTCCACACACCACCTCATTCCCCTTGCCGCTCACCTCGGATTGTTAGGGTCGTTGACGCACACACATGTCGTCATGGCGCCAAAATGCAATGGTTGCGACTGCGGTCTCTCTGCGTAACAGTATCCAGTATCCCACAACGAACAACTTTGATGTCTTGAGCACCACGCCGTGACCTGTCGGCACACCATCGCGTTGCCCTCGATGCCCATCGCGCTTTTGCTCCACTGGAGGACAAGCAACCTATGCAATCGAGCATCTTTCACATGCGTGAAGGTGAGTCTTTGATATGGATTGGCTGCGCAATGTTGCCGCGCGCGGCGGTTGGCCGCTTGTGTGTGGCGTTTCGGAGGGTGCCACCTGGCAGTTACACGTATCAGCCAATCAATTCCCTTCAATCCCATGACGCAGATGAAGTACAGCGTCTGATTGGATCAAAAGCACCAATCACCATCGAGACGCAGGTATCTTTGTCGAACAACATTCAACCAGCCTCGGCCAGGGCCTTGCCACGACGACCGACGCCGCTTGAACACTTTGAATCGTCCATGGGCTGCCACGCCGAGCTCATTGAGATGCCACCACCGACGACCGCCATCGACTCGACGGTGGGCCCATCGTCCCCCAAGGTCGCGCTGCCTTCAACCCACGACGACGACGCGACATCGTCTGAGCCCCACGCTGCAGCTCCAGCACAATCACCGTCATCGAATCGCTTCTTCTTGCTCGCGTTTTGCTTCACGGGGGTCATGGCGTCCTTCACAATCAACGGCATGGCGCTCGAAGCGGTCACGAGCGTCCACGCAATCAGCGAAACCTCGCTCACGTTCCTCACATCGCTTGTCTTTGCCGTCTTTGCGGTCGCGCTCAAGCGCATCGTTCGCGAGCGACCGTCGACGCTCCCGCTCCCCCACTACCTCTTTCTCTCGCTCCTCGCCTTTATCTCGACGCTCGCGTCGGTCTGGGCCCTTCGGTATGTTACGTTCATCACGCGCGTCTTGGGCAAGTCGTGCAAGTCGATTCCCGTCATGCTCGTCGGCGTGTGCTTTGGGAAGCGGTACACCGCCGTCAAGTACCTCTCGGTGGGGCTGCTCTCTGTCGGAGTCGCAGTCTTTCTTCTTGGCACGCACTACAAACAAGAGCACTACAGCGAACAGACGACCACGGCCCAAGCGGTCGCCAACGCCAATGCCGCGTCGGACCTCGTCCTCGGCGTCGCGCTGCTCCTCGTCTCGCTCGTTTGCGACGGCGCAACAGGCGCGCTCGAAGACAAGTACATGCTCGAGTACACGGTTGGCGCGTTCGAGCTCATGTTCCAGCTGAATCGGTTCAAGGCGCTCTTTGCATGCGCGGGCATGCTCTGGCTCGGCGAGCTCTCGGCCCCCGCGGCCGCGGCGACGCTTCATAGCCCTGCCTTCCTCCCGCTCGTGGCTCTCAGTGTGAGCGGCGCTGCGGGCCAAGCGTTCATCTTCTTTACGATCAGCCAGTTTGGCGCCTTGACCACGTCCATCATGGGGACGATGCGTAAGGTCGTGAGCATCGCGCTCTCCGTTGCACTCTTCCACCATGTTCTCGGGAATGCCCAAGTCGTCGGTCTCGGGCTCTCGTTTGGAGCGATCATGCTCAACTGGGTGCGGTGCCGCCCGGAGCAAAAGAGCGACGGAGTCGAAGACGTCGAGTTGTGCCTCCTGGCCGACGACAAGCATGGGGTCGACGCCGACGTCGCGGCGACTTGCGACGAAGATACGGCGCAACAACACGAGAAGGCGCGTCAAGTCCTGTCGGAATGGGAACGCACGACGGGTACATTCTCCTCCTCAAAGGGTGTCCAGCAAGGGATTGCCGCCGTGTAAAATAATTCAACGTGCATTAGCCAGCTTTGGCCGACTGCTTCTTCTGCGACGACAACTTGTCCTTGAGTTCTTTGGCTTCAATGTCCGCTTCCACGAGCAGGGCTTTGACAGACGCGATCTCCCGGGCGAGGAATGCTTCGGCGTCGCTGAGGAGCTTCAAGTCGACCGTGTCGGAATATGTTGGCCAATGTTCCTGGAGCGGGTTGGGTGGCGCTTGCTTCTCAGGCCCTTGTGAGAGAGGCTGACACGTCAGGTCAAGGGGATTTCGAGTACCTGCCATGAGCTTCTTGTACATAAACTCGGTGGGTTCGTTGAAGACGAGTTCGTCGTAGAATTCCGAGACGACGGGCTACGTAGACGATGCATGCGAAGTGGACAACGACGATGGAAAGTTTATGCACGGGACGCAATCTACCTTCTTGGTCGATGCGATTTGATTTCCCGGTGGATATAAAATCAACATGTGTATCTTGTCAACAGGTTTCTCATCCGGGTCTTGGAAGTGAATTTGAATTCGCGTCTCGAATTCACCCCAGCCGTACTCGGACACTTCGTAAGGCGGCTCTGTAAGTACTAGGATCGATGCGTGTCAGTCGGACGCTCGTTTGCGGGAGTACGCACCTCGCACGGGGTTGGCAAAACTGTTGTGGAGGCTGATGACAACTTTGCTGATCATGTACGAGAGATCTTCATTCGCAATCCCGCGGACGTAGATGTGCCACCGATGTGTCTTTGTCTCTTCGGACTTGCGACCAAGGTACATCGCCACGGACCCATACGCGATCGCCTTGCTCACCACAACTCCCTTCTGCCGCTCGTTCGACATGATGCACCGCCGCCGCGAAAATCCATCGACACACAACCGGATCGAACATTATCCGGATTCCAATTCTGCCAATCAAATGCGGCTGGCCGTTTGAATTTCCAAATCGATCTTGTGCCGCGCGGCATGGTGCGAGGAAGCAAACGGAAGAACCCTGGAACAAGACAGAGTTCTGCAGCCAGCAGCAAGCGCGGTAAGTGAACCAATAGGCCTGCTGTCGTGACATGCCCCGTGTAGGAAGCGCGATGCTAACGGATGTGACAGATGCGTCCGATGGAGAAGGAGACGTCATTGTGATCGACGAGGAGCCCGCGACGCCTGGAAAGGGCAAGACACAGACAGTCATCGAGTTTCTCGAAAACGAACGCGATGAAGCAATCAAGGTATGCTCTTCGTCCTGTACAAAGAGATTGCTCAAGCGAGTGGCCGTAGAAAATCCAAGAAAACGGTGCAAAAGCGATCGAGCAGTTCCGTGCCGAGGCCGCCCAAGCTAAAGAGAGACTCCTCGCGAGTCTGAACGAGACGAGAGAAGAGCTTGTACAGGACGAAGAGCCCATTCCGTCGGAGCCTCCACAGGCTTCAAGAGTACCTTCTTCATCCGTCGACGACAAAGAACCGATTACCCAACCTCCGTCTCCACCACAGGCGGCCCAGACTTCTCGACGAAAAGCACCTGTCCCTGCTGTCATCGCCGACGTGCCTCCGCGGCGGAGTTACGGTGAACAAAAGACCATTTATATTGCGTGTACCAGTGGTGTCTACAAGGGCCAAAAATTCACGCTCATTCTCTCTTCCGTAAGTGGCCACGTGTTGTTTCTCGGCGTTGACACATCCCGATCGTGCTAGGACGCTAACCGCCTCTGCCACATCGGTAGATCTTCGGGCAAGAAATACAAGGCTCCTCATGGCTTAAGTCTACCCAAGGACCCGGAAATCTCGACGACACATGCCGAGGTACAGACATGGGTTCCCATGCGCCATGGGCCTCACCCAAAATTTGTAGATTCGATGGAGCGAGAAAGACGACAACATTTACATCACAGATCAAAACAGCACCAACGGCACCAAGATCAACGGGCGCAACCTCAAGCCCCGCATCGCCGTGCGGCTCGATTTTTCCAAGCCAATCCGCGCGACCCTTGGCAGCTCCGACTTGACGTTGACTTTGTAAAACTACACACGGTGTTGCGTTCTTCCACACACACAAAACTATTTCGCTTAGTCCGAATCCGAGTCATCGCCGCCCAACGCCGAGAAGGCGTTGACAGTCTTGGTCTGCTGCGCCGCGGGCTTGAACACGGGCGCCTCCACGGGCTTCTTCTCCGACTTGGCGGGCTTGGCCTTGGGGGCCTTTTTTTCTTCCACCGAGGCGCCGCCACGGGTCCACTCGCCGTCCGATCGGGTCGGCTTGCCGTCGCCTCGACCGCCCTTGTCGCCACGGCCACCAGCCGCCTTGTCGCCGCGACCACCGCGACCGCCACCTTGTTGTCGGTCGCCAGTCTTAACGTCTTGGCGCGGGGCACGGTCGGCCGCGGGCTTGACAGCGCGTTCATCGCGGGGCTTGGCATCGCCAAAGGGGTTGGCGCGGCTCGCGGCAGCGGCGTTGTCAGCTTCTTCTTTCGACTTGGTGCGGGGGAGCAACGAAAGCTTGGGGCGTTCCACGGGGCCAGCCGACGCCGCAGGGGCAGCATGCTCGCGTCTGCACGAACACAATGTCAATGCAAAGCTGGGGGCTGTCAACATACTCGGTACGGGGAGCTCGTCGGTCGTCGCCGTCTCTGTTGTATCGGTCACCACCACGGCGGTCGCCGTAGTTGTCGCCGCGGCCGCCGCTGCGGTCGTTGAAGCGGTCGTTGCCACCGCGATCATTGTAGCGATCGTTTCCACCGCGGTCGCCATAGCGGTCGCCGCCGTCGCGCTTTTGGAAGAAGGCACCGTCGCGGCCGCCGCTCTTCTTTTCACCGGCAACGTCGACGCGAATGGCGCGCTTGTCGATGGTCTACGAGGACAATGAGCACGACGGAAGGGGGGGCAACAGTAGTACCTTGCCGTCGTATTCCAACGCACGAACCAACGATTCGCGGTCGCCAAACTCAATGTAGGCAAAGCCCTTGGGGCGGCCCGAGCTGTAGTCAATGGGGATGCGGACGTCCGTGACGGTGCACCCTTCAAAGTAGTCGGCCAAGTCGTCTTCCGACATCGAGTACGGCAAGTTGCCGACGTAGCTCTATGGACGGCCATGAGGGTCGTACGAGACAACAGAGGACGACGGCGTACCTTGAACGGGCCATGGTCTGGCACGGGGAGCTTCTCGCGTTGCTTGTGCTCGTAGTTGTCACCGCTGTTGCGGCGACCACGACCACCGCGTCCGCCAGCTTCGTGGTCGTCGTATTGACGGCCGCTGTTGCGGGCAGGTTCGTCGCGGCGTTCTTCTTCTTCAATCACGACTTCTTCGCGGATGGGCGCGGCAGCGGGGGCAGGCCTGCTCAAGAAGGGTGTCAGCGCTTCCGCGGCGGACTCGGCAAAGACACCTACTTCGCAGCGTAGGTCGTCGGCGTGTCGATTTCATCGTCGTCGGCCCAGGAGCTGGAGCCCATGCTTTGGAAGGTTTTGATCATCTCAATCGTGCTGGAAGTTTAGGTTGTGCCGTTCCAATGTCCTCCACCAAACAAAGGCACGCCGAGCCTCAATTGGTCAAAGCTCCTGGCGATGTGCCGGATACTAGATACTTATCCGTAGCATTCTGGTCGGATAAAGCATCCAATGTATCCGGATATGGACCCCCAAATTTTGCAAGTGTATCCGGATACTATCCGGATGTTCCTATTTGTGTCATCGCGGTTTGTCGGCGTGAATTTATGTGGGTTGCGCGGACTGTCGCCGTGACCACCACCCGCCGGACCTTCTCCACTTCGTCTTCATCCATGTTCCCCCCGATCGTTCGCGCCGCGGTGCATCCCAGCCCAGCGTCGACATTTTCCGTGGCGCAGTTGAACATCCTCGCCAGCAACCTCGCCAAGCCCGACCGCTTTCCCTACGTGCCACCAGAGCTTCTCGCATGGGAGACGCGCAAGGACATCCTGATGAAGCAACTGGAAGCCCTGCAAGCTGATATCCTCTGTCTGGGCGAATGTAGTGACTACTGGACGTTCTTCCGACCATCGTTCCTCGCGTTGGGCTACGACAGCGTGTACGTGAAGCGGCCGTCGGCGCACACATCGACATGGAGCGGTGAGAAGAAGCAAGATGGCTGCGGCATCTTCTTCCGGCAGTCCAAGTTCCGACTAAAGGAAGTCGAGAGCGTAAACTTCCGCGACCAGCATGACCGCGTCGCGCTGTTGCTGCTGCTCCAAGAGATCGCGACCGACCAATTGGTGCTCGTTGGGACGACTCACTTGTGGTGGAACAGTAGGAAAGTCGACCACCAAATGAAACAACTCGTCGAGTTAAACCAGGAAATGACACAAATGACCGCGACGATCCGAACGAAATATGGTCCCTTGCTCCGCCAAGGCTCTGTCCCTGTACGTCCACGCACCCCCGTCCCGAATGGTTGAAACGATTGTTGTAGATCGTACTCTGTGGCGATTTCAACAACTCCCCGACGTCGCCATTGTATCACTACATGGAAAACAACTTCCTCAGGTACTCTTGGCTCGTTCACCATGACCTATGTCCGCAAGTATAGTCATGCCGCGACCATGAAAAGCGCGTATGCGTCCTACCGACTCGCCGATGGCACTGCCTCGACATCCGAGTTGGATGCACATGTCTCCAACGAACCACCGCACACAACTGTCAATTACCGGCGGTGTTGGACCATCGACTACATCTGGTAGGTGCTTGCCGTGTATATTTCTATGTTAACCTCACGTAGGTACTCGCAAGAGCACATGACACCCACGTCCATCTTGGAAATCCCGAGCGAAGAAGACTTGCGCGCAGAAGACGGCCCACCAGGTTGGAAAACAGGAGTCACCGACATCCCCCAAGCCGAGCTGTGCTTGAACCACAATGGCATCCCCAACAGCCAGCACGGCAGCGACCACGTCCCGATCCTCGCAACATTTGCGTTCAAACAAGGCGCGTAGACTGATATATACGTTTGAATAGACAGGCGACTAACTCTCTTGGAGGAATTCCATGACCGCCGCCAGCAAATCGGCCTTTCGGCCATTCTGGTTCAAATTGTGGACGCCCAGGAACGCACGGAGCTGGGCGACCGTCTTCTTGGCGAGTGTGCCAGCAGCTGCCAGCTTTTTCCACTCGTCGACACTGCCAACGTCTTCTTCGTCTCCATCGTCCTGCTTGACTACCTTCTTCTCCCGCTTCGGGGCCGCCGCCGGTGCCTACGACACAAACTTGAACGACGTCTGGTGGGCTGGGTCCTACTTTGCGCTTGGCATTGTCACGTGTCAGCGCATCGCCGCCACACGCGTCGCGAAAGTTCGACAACGCCGCCTACATGGACATCAATGCTGCGACGACTCTTCGGCATACCACAACAGACTTGCGCGAAAAGGCGGCGTCGTCTGGCAAAGTCATGTCATCGGCGTCGTTGAACGCGAGCTCGTCTTCATCCAGAGCCAACGCTTGGATGCTCGCATAGTGTTTTTGCAATTCTACGTCGCCAATGACGTCATCTCGTTCTAACATGGAAGTACCTGGGTTTTGGAACCCTGGCATCTTGGCCAGTGTCAACGACTGGATGATTTTGCACGCGGCGTCGACTTGCTCTGACGAGGCTACGTCATCATGACATATCATAGACAAGCGTGACGCCATCATACATTTCTCTTGGGCCTCGGCGCAGACTTGGCGAATGTCGTCGAGAAACGGTAAAAAGACAACGTTGAACCCCATGGGCTGCACTTGCCCTTGTTCGTCGTACACTTCGTCCTGCCATCCCATCATGAGGTGCCAATCCGAGTGACATTTGGATGCCAAACCTGCGGCACCAGCGCGGCCACGCGCGGGGCAAATGAGTCCCGCATGATGATGCGGCACACCGCGACTTTGTCTTTGGCTTTCATGGCGCGGTGCAGTGCCACAAACGCGACCGTGCTGCCTTTGATGCCCTCCTACGACCGACCGCGTCACACAAGAGATTGCGTCGTTCTACCTCGGTCGGGTAGATAAAATACGGCGGTCGGACATTCTCGTGCAACCGGACGACCGACGACGGTTCAAACCCGAGCAGCTGGATGCCCGCGGCGTCGAACCGCTTCAACTGGAGCATGTCGTCTTTGGTCAAGTAGACGCGGCCGTTGCCATAATCCAAGTACGTTTTGATCTGCTCGGGCGCCAAGTGCGTGCCCGTGTGGTCGCAAAGCCATTTGGTCGTCGATTGGAGCGGCGTGTTCGTGTCGGCTTCCAAGTTGAGCGGCGTCGACTTGGCTTGCTTCACGCGGAGCGCAAAGAGGTCGACGCTGAGTGCGACCGTTTTGGTAATGTGCCACTCGAGCGACGTGAGGCGGCGCTTCCGGAAGCGCTTGCGAAGCGACTCCTCCATCATGTCTTGGTACGTGTGAATCCCGTACGCGGGCTGCTTGGACGAATCGTCCATGGCGGCGGCCGCGCCCTCCGACGCGTCGTAAAACATGGTCGCGTAAAAGCGAGAGAGGTCAAAGGTCGATTTGCCTGGACATGTCAGAGATACGTTGGACGACGACGGTCTCACCCGAGGGAGGCATGTAAAAGAGATTGAGCGTGCGCTGGAGCTCCATGTGATTGGCATATTGCTGCTTCACGCGCTCCCGTTCGTCTTGGCTCTGGAGGCACGGGTCTTCGTTGTTGGTAAGAATCCACACGGTTTGGGAATCGAGTTTCTTCAACCTGACCCACAGACTGAACAACATGAGACGAACGACTCAACGGACCCTGCGTTTGCAAAGGCGAGGCCGCAGTGCCACAGCGCGTTGCTCAACGAGACTTGTTCGTTGGTCTCCATGCTGCCAAAGACGTCCTCGAAATCGAACGCGGGGTTCATGAGCTCGGTCAACTGCCGGATGCGCTGTGCCGACGGGTACCCGATTTCTTGAAACTCGTACACGTGGTCGAGGGCGTTGATATTCTTGACCTTTTTCTGCATCATCATGTGAGCACGTGAACACTTGAACGATGCTTGTGTACCGTGCCAAAGAAGCACACACCGAGGAGCGAATTGTCGTTGGCGATGATCTTGGACTTGAGGAATCGAATGAGCATCTCGATGCAAGTTTGGAACCACGTCGTGTCGGCTTGGTCTGACGTGTCGAAGATGGACTTGCGCACGTCAATGAGCACGAGAAGGACATCTCGTCCAGGAGACACATGCGCGTCCATCTTATCTTCGTCCGTACCCCATTCGAACGCCATCTCCTTTGCGACGATTTCGACGTGTGATCCACACACAAAAACACAAATTTCGAGCTGTCGTTGGGTTATCTACGGATACTCGTATCCGGAGTGCCCGCCAACGTTGAACTTGGGCATACAGGAGCACCATCACACCTTAGGCTTGACATCCACATGCAAGAGAGCACATGACACCAAGGGATAGTCAAGAGGGCTTCGCCTCGCTCCCTACTATGATGAGTTGGTTTGGAAACCGGTCAAGTGAGGAAGATCATGTCTGAACCGACAGTTGGCCAAATTCACAATGAATTGACCCTCATCATGAGAAGGAGGGAGACGATTCACCCGATTTTGGCATCACAGGAACACCGTGAACCCTTTACTAGTATTCAAGTATTGATTCGATGCTTGGCTGCCTTGGGGCATTCATTCAGAGTCCAAATCTGTCGACGTTTTGACGATCATTGACCAACATTCTAAATTTTCATGAATTTCCCATCAAAGATGGGATAAATTTATGTTTATCCCACACATTTACCTACATTCTTGGATGACGACGGGGGACAAATCTCGCAATCAGCGCAACCACGCGACTGTGCCGCATGGCTTCACATCTGAAACGACCAAGACAAAATGCCATCTCTCGCATACACGGAGCCCAAGCATCACGGCGGCGCGTCATCGTCGAAGGTGCTTTTTTGTCTTCTCTTCGTTCCTTCCATCCTCGCGGGTCTCGTTTTCTTCCTTCTCTCGATCGTGCTGGGGTACCCGTTCCTCCTCGTGCTCTACCTCTTCAAGCGCGAGGTCCTCACATCGGCCTTGACACCTGCGTCCCAAGAGTCCATCCGTCGCAATCCTGCCTTCAGAGATGCGGCGCTGCTTGCGCGCGTCTGGCAAAGTCCCGTCGGCCAGCTCTACCTCCATGGCCCACTGGAATATCAACTCCGCGAAGGCTACTGCGCCCCCACAACCCTGCGCAACGTCCTCCACTCGATCCCATCTCTCCCAGCTGAAACGGTTCCAGCGGCACGCAGTGGACCCAGCACCGCAGTGCAATACAAGACCAAGATCGACGCCATCGGCGCGACTTCGTCCACCGTCGTCTACGGCAGCGACGGCTTCAGCGCCTTTGTCGAGGCCATCAAGCTCGCCAACGACCCGCAGTACCGCGTCGCCGTCAACTTCCTCCATGCGGCGCTCTTTGGCATGGGTGGCCCCAAGTGGTTCGCTCCCGTCCTCCTCGGGGCGGTCATGGGTGGCCACTTCTCCAACGTGATCGGGTACTTGGAAGACGTGGACATGGTCCTCGTCTTTGACGTGAACCAAGATTTTGGACCGTATCTCGTTGACACCCACCGCCTCTTCCAAGCCGTGCGGGCATCCGACATTCAATCGGGCAAGTCTAGGGCCCTAGTTGTCTCGCAGCTCACAGGCCCCGCGACCCAAGTCTAACTCAACTAATTAATTCAATTCATGACGACACTCTACCTCGAAAGTCTTGTCGTCATTCGATGAACTCGAAACACGAACACATCATCTACGCCACGTACGACGACAACTACGTGGCGCCCACCATTGTCTTCATCTACCCTTGCTCTAGCATGTGTCTGTGCATCGCGAATCCGGGACAAGGGTCGACTCGTTCATGTTGGTACGATTTACTCGAGGATGAATGAATGCAAAACTGGATTGTATAAATGTCGCTACTACGATTGCGCGGTCTAGGCGTTGATTTTCGACACAACCAGCGCCCGCGTTTTGCCCGATTGAAAGTCGTGGGCGCTGACGGCGTTGTAGAGCCGCTTGGCGTCGACGAGGAACGGGCCGTACGTGTGATTCACGTCGAAGACGGCCACGAGATTCTCGTCTTCCAAGAACCCGACGACGACGGAAAAGTGGCCGCCTGCGAGCGCCAGGAGAAGGTTGTGTGGCGCAAAGGACGGACTGTTGATGCCAAAGAGAGGCGAGCGGAGAAAATTAATGGCGACGCGGTACGTCGGGTCGTTGGCGTGCTTGAGGGCGGCCACAAAGGCGTCGTAGCCGTCGCTGCCAAACACAATCGTCGACGTCGTGTACCCGATCGCGTCCAACTTGGCCACGTACTTTTCGGGCGTCGATGGGCCTGGCTTGGCAACTGGAACGTCCTTGGCATCGACATGCGGGATGGACTTGAGCACGTTCCGGAGCGTCGACGGCATGCAGTAGCCTTCCTGCAATTGGTACTCCAACTTGCCCTGGAGGAAGAGCTGACCCACGGGCGAGGCCCACACGCGCTGGAGAAACGTCGCGTCCTTGTATTTGGGGTTCTTCTTGATCGATTCGTCGGACGCGGGGCCCATGACAGAGAGAATGAAGTCGTGCTTGAAGAGGTAGAGGAGGAAGAGGACAGGGTAGCCGAGGATTGTCATGAGGGTGATCATGATCATGCGGCGGGCACGGCGATGCGTGGGAGACGATGGGTGTCCGGGTTCGACGTACTCGATCTCGTCGGGGGTCTTGCACATGCTGTTCGGTGCCTTGGGGATTTGGAAATGCGACCTTCACAACTTGCTCAGTTCAACACCTTTATGTCGTAATCCAGGAGCGACGCGACATGACTTCATACAATAGCATGTATAAATTTTATAGTTTTGCTTTGGTTTTATCAACAATTTAAATGAATCTCGATACGACGACGTGTGACTTGCTTTGCCTTGTGTGCTGTGAGTGCATGTTTTGACAGTTTTTAAAGAATGAAATGTCTTCCGTCCAATGCCAAGTGAATGTTCACATCGATGACTGCAGATGCTGCCTCCGTCATCCTTTCCGCCACCAACTGTGCTTCGACAGGCCTTCTCACTCTGTCTTGAAGCAAGCGCCTCTATTCGGCGCCTGCTTCATTGCCGTGGTAGTAATTGCGTCTCATTTGTCGGCGTCTATGTTCCCCAAAGCGCAGATCAAGTGAACACGAAAAACTGTGACTCTTCCTTTCTGGAGTCGCTCTCCGGTAATTATCCGAATATCCGGATTTTGCTCGGCCTCCAAAGGTCGCCTGAGTTGTTGGTGGTGCAGTGTTGAAGATACCAAAAGCCCGCGAATCGAAAGAAATGTCTGGCGTGCATGTCGTTGAAGAAGGCAACCGACGAAAGGGCGGCATGAGCTCGGAGGAAACGGAGCAGTGCATTCTTGGTACGAACTACTTGTTCCCATGGAAGGCGATACCCCCGTGATCCTAGACATCATCAGTTGGTTCCAACGAAAGAAGGCGGCACTTCCAAAGGGCGGCATGGATCCCCAAGGTGTGGCGATGACGACTACTCACTCTATGTATGCTCCGACCTGATATACACGCCCCCGAGTAGAAGTCGAAGCGTTGGAGAAAGCGCTGGATGCGACCGTGCCCAAGGTACCCTCTCATCATTTTGGACGAGATTGTACTTACGAGCCGTCGTAGGCGCTTGCCTTTTTACTCGAAAAGCAAAATGGCGGCATTTACTTCAACGAGTACAAGGTACGCAACGACACGTTCAAGACAACCTGTCTAACGACTCTCCCAATAGTCTCTCTCGCTCGACGTACGCTCGTCCCTATTCGTCGATTGACGCTTGTTCCGTCGTTGACTCTCTCATAGGAAATCATATCGACGTCGGAAACAAACCAAACGTGGGACAGTTGGAAGCGCGGGTATATCCCGCTGGCCGCGGACGCCGACGGCGCGCTTGTCGTGGTCGACACCAAGCACGGCAACGCTGTCCATGAACTCACGGAAGAGAGCCTCGGGCGCGAACTTGGCCCGTCGCTCACGGCATACTTTGAGACGTATCGGAACGAGCTACTCTCAGGCAACTACGACTTTGTCGAGGACGTTGGGCTCGTCGAACGCAGCCAAAAGAGTCGCAAGTGAGACGAGAGATAAATATTCCTACATAACGCACGACTCGTTACGTCGTCATGGTGCGAATGCCCATGGGCTTCATCTTCTCGGACGAGTCCAGCATGCGGCGATGCGCGCGGGCCGATTTCATGCGCACGATGCGTTCGTGGCGCTTTCGGAGGCAGTAACCAAACGCCGCAACAAAGAGAACCGAGACGGCGATCGTCCCAACCAAACCGCCAATCGAAATGTCCTCGGCCTCGCCGGCGGCATGCTGCTCGGCGATGAAGAAGCTCATCTTGACGCCCGACGCGTACACGCGGCGGCAAAACGTGCCTTGCGTGCGGAGGATGCTCTTCCGGTCGTTGACTTGGGCTTGGAGGTCGGCGACGACTTCGTTGAGCGACCGCTCGCCTGCTTGCGTCGGCGGCAAGAGGTAGAGCTGGACGCGGATCGAGCCGCGGCGGAGGCTCACGACATCGAGGCGCGACGGCGGGATCTGGAGCGCCGACGCGACTTCGGTCGTGAACGCGACGGCAAACGCACGCTCGCTCTCGGCCGAGAAGAGAATGTCGTCGTAAAACATTTCAATCTCGTACGAGACTTCAATGAGCTTGGAGCCACAGGCAAAGCCATTGCAAATGTACGACACGGCCGGCATCGGGTCAGTACAGTGCGACCGCGCGACTGGTTTGCTACCCACACGAAATGAGATGACGAGACGAGACGAGACAGACCTCGAGTGGACGTCGACGCACGCGACTTGACGCGTGCGCGTCCCGCCGCCACAGCCGTTGGAACAAGGGCCCCATGCGGTAACTTCCCACGTCGCTTGAATGGAAGGATCGGCGCGGCTGCAATCTGGCGGGAGGAACCCTGGTTTGCAGACACAGGACGCCGAGGCGGCGACGGCCGCCGCCGCCGAGGCGACCGACGCATTCGCCAGGTCCTCGACCACGGGGTTGTAGTTGGGAAAGCACGCGCCGTTGCCCGAGCACGAGATGCTCGTGCATAGATCTGGCGGATGCAGCGGACTAACCTACACGAGAGAGTTGAACGAGACGTGATGGACGACGACATCGACGTACGGGCTGCGACTTGGCCGACCACGTCGAGTACCCATGCACATTCATCGCGCGGACTTTGAAAGCATACGTGACGCCATTTTGCAAATTCGACACGAGCGCCGACGTCGGCAGCTGCCCGTCGCCCGACGTCGTGACTTGAAGCGTCCGCGGCAACGGCGCGTTCGTGTCGACGACTATGCACACGACTTCGTACTCGAGGATCGGGTCCTCGCCGTCGTCTTCCGGGGCTTTCCAAGACACTTGCGCCTGCGCGTCCGATGCGACCGCCGTCACGTCGGTCGGGTTGCCGGGGACGCCGTGCGTGTCGCTGGCATTGATGGTGGGGACCGGCGTCACTGTGATCGTCGGCGCAGGGGTCGATGTCGGCGGCGGGAGCGTCACGACATCGGTCAAGTAGGTCACTTTCGTCATCGATGGTGTAGGAACCGTCAGCGTGTTTCCTGCCTTAGCTGCAGCGACTGCTTCTTCGACTGGAACAATGACGCGTCCAAGAACGATTGTGGTGTTGGTGACATTCCCATAGATGGACGCATTGACCTGGGACGAAGAGACAAGTCGCCGCCGCCTCGGTTCGCCGCCGTTGGCGTGTACTCCAAAGACGAGCAGGAAGAGACACGCGCAGAGGGCAAGTGCTCGCCACGGAGCTCTGGGCGTCGTCATCTCACCGTCGTTGGGGCGTGAGGAAATGAGCTGCGAGGACTTCCTTTGCAGTTGTTTCTGATTGGTCATAATTCGAGATATTTATAGACGCCGAGAACGTTCCACGACGTGCACCAATCACCTCGGTCAAAATAGAATTTCAGTAGTTGCTATGTTCAAAATAGCCTTTCTGGTGTTGGCCCTTGAAGTATCCACGTCATTTATTAGTCTTGATGCTTGCACCATATCGACGGACTTGACATCATCTGAAGGCTCTCTCTTGTCGAGGAGCATGCAGGCATGACCTCCCTATGACTGGAGCGTCGGAGCTTATGAATGAATCCAATACGGCAAATATGTTCATATTTTGCATGTAGGCATCATATTTTGACCAGTTCGAACTGCACCTATTTGATCATCTGGATGTTTTGTTGGCTGCCTTCTTGTGAAAGAACGAGCTTTTGGCGAGATGAGTCGCGCAACCGCTGCGTCGAATCCTCCTCGTCGTCCGAACGGATGCACAAGACACGCCATCATAATAGCTCGGACAGTTACATGTTAATTTGGTATTTGGGCATGCCACGTCGCCCAAAACTTGCCGGCAAAGTAATCTTTGGCTTTGGCGGCGCGGACAACCATGTCCCCAGCGACGACGCCCCCAAAGAACGGCAGCTGGGCGACGCCGCCGCTCGGTCCAAGGGGCAGGATCATGGCACCTGGCCCTGTGGCCAAGAACGGGTCGACTTGCCCGTCGCCTTTCTTGATGAGTTTGGCCAGCTGCTTGGCCAAGTGCTTTCCCTGCAGCGCACCAGTGAACGCGAGCTTGGACGTCGGGTGGTTGCTCACGTCACCGATGGCAAATATGTTGGTGAACCGCGGGTCGTCGAGCTGCATGGCGGTCGTGACCTTGATGCCGCGGACGTCGTCGACCAGCGCCGGGTCCAACGCCTTGATCAAGTCGACGTTCGGCGTCATGCCGACGCAGAGCAGTTGCACGTCCGACTCGAGCTGCGTGCCCTTGTCTGTCGCGACTGTCTGTCTCTCAAACCCATGGCCGGTCAACCGCGCCACGATGCGCTCCCCCAGCACGACGCGGATTTGGAGGGCCGCGAGTTTGGCCGCAAGCGACGCGCGGAACTTGTCTGTGAGCCCCGCGTGCGCTACGAGCTTTGGGTTGGCGTCGACAATCGTGATTGTTTTGTCGGGGTACGCCGACGCAATCTCGCCCGCGACTTCGAGTCCGACGGGACCGGCGCCGACGATCAAGACGGACGCGGCGGCTTTGACGGCGGCCGCGAGCTCGACGACGGCGTTTTCGACGTTCTCGCGCGTGTACGCGTGGTTTGAGACCTTGAACGGCAGCGTCGACCGGCTTCCCGTGGCCAAGACCAAGTAGTCGAATGGGATGGGGGTCGTGGCCTCGTCTGGGCGATGGTTGTCGCCGATCTTGCGCACGCGGACTTCGTTGCCGGCGATGGAGTCGGCGACGGCACGGATGAGCTTGGTGTGGCTCGCTGGAAGGGCATGCGCGAGGGGGAGGAAGAGCTTGGGAACGTAGGAAGGGTCGACGAACGCGCGCGGAAGGCCTATCACATGGAACGAGAACTCGTTTTTCTCGATGACTGTGATGGAAACGAGGGACGCGGGGACGAGCTTGGCAAGGTCTTGGGCGAATTGAATGCCAACGTATCCACCACCGACGATGACGATCTGCTTGGGGCTGCTCATGTCGACCACAAACACAACGGTGGATACCACGCGACGCTTCGAAGTTATTATTCAGAATGGGACCGTTTCATTGGCTCCTGATCGACGACTTGGCCAATTGGTTGCCTCCATGAGACATTCCTGTCGAATACTAGTCTGCAACAACTCGCCCTTGGTGCACTCAACGAACTCACGTGAAGTGCCGGCAAAGAGACATCTGACAGGTTTCTTTCGAGTCGCATTTCATATTCAAAGAAAACGGCGAGAAGGCATCGACCCACCGTTTGCATGTTGCAAGTGACAGGATGGACACCGACATTTGAGGAGTGTGAGATATGTTATGTTGACGCCAACCACCAAACACCGCCACACTAGCATAACAGCGGTAGTTGCTTGCAGTAGCCAAGACCCTCTTTATGTATGCCGCTCCGTCCAGTCGTCCGATTATTGTCCATTCGTGCACTCCACGCCACATCAGCTCGACGTGTGGCCTCAGCCCATCGAAAACAAATGGAATGGATTTCATGAAGTCTACACAACTAGCGCCTATCGCACGTACAGTCGTGGTACGTGTCGACGATACACTAGGGAAGCGATGCGTGCCACGTGCCCCACATCTTGCCGGCAAAGTAGTCCTTGGCCTTGGCGGCGCGGACGATCATGTCGCCCGCGACGATGCCCCCAAAGAGCGGCAGTTGCGCCACGCCGCCATTCGGGCCAAGGGGCACAAGCATGGCATCTCCTCCGGATACCACGAACGGTGCGATGTTGCCACTGCCTTTCTTGATGAGCTTGGCCAGCTGCCTGGCCATATGCTTGGCTTGGATCGCACCCGTGTAGGCGAGCTTGGGCGTCGGGTGGTTGTTGACATCGCCGATGGCAAACATATTAGCGAAGCGCGGGTCGTCGACTTGCAAGGCCGGCGTGACGCGCACGGCGTGGTGGTCGTCCAGGAGCGACGCGTCAAACTTGCGGATCCAGGCAGTATTGGGGGTCATGCCGGCACACACAAGTTGCACGTCCGAGGCAATTTGCGTGCCCCTGTCCGTCACAACAGTCTTGGGATCGAAGCCATGCTCGGTGACGCGGTCCGACAAGCGCTCGCCTAGCACCAGCTTGACGCCGAGTTGGGTCAGCCGGGTCCCGAGCGTTGCGCGGAACTTGTCGTTCAAGCCAGAGTTGCTCACGAGTTTTGCATGTGCGTCGAGAATCGTGACCTTCTTGTCGGGGTACGCGGCCGCGATCTCCCCCGCGACTTCGATGCCGACGGGGCCGCCCCCGACGATCAAGACAGACGACGCGGCCTTGATGCGCGCGGCCGTCTCAACCACGGCGCGCTCGATGCCCTCGCGCGTGTATGCACCGGCGGCAACTTTGATGGGCGAGGCGTACGTGCTGCCGGTCGCGAGAATCAAATAGTCAAACGGGACACTCGTCGTGCGTTCTTGAAGTTGGTTGTCGACGATCGGACGGACGAGCACGTGGTTGGCTTCGATTGACTCGGCCATGCCGCGGATGACCTTTGAGTGACTCGCAGGAAGCGCGTGTGCGAGCGGGATGAACAGCTTGGGGACGTACGACGGGTCGACAAAGGCGCGCGGGACGCCCATGGCGTGGTATGTGAACTCGTTCTTCTCGATGACGGTGATGGCGGCATGCGACGCGGGGACGAGCTTGGCGAGTTCTTGGGCAAACTGGATGCCAATGTATCCGCCACCGATGACGACGATTTGCTTTTGCTGGGGGTGGGTTGAGCTCATGCTGGAACGTTTGGAAATGATGGATTCGAGCGCCGCCACGTCATGTGTCGATTTACCAACATTCTATGGCTGGAGGCAACTCTCCAAGGATACAAAAAGCAAGTTGTGGTGGACTTGTGAAAGATTGGCCGTTTCTAGTTTAAACCAATCAGAACACACCTTCGAGCTGTCAGCCAATAGAAAAAGATGCCATGCATATCATTCGTCCAAGAAGAAACTTCAGTTTACTGGAAGCAAGTCAAAACTGTATGCGGAATCCGGATGATGGATATCTAGCCAATCAAATCACAGGAATAGAATTTAGTCCATGGCATACTTTACAGCCCACCTGCCCTTCCACTGCGTTTACCAATCGAGCAATCAAGGCTCAGAGCTGCAATTGGTCGATATATTCAGACGATGGCACGTGTAATATCTCAACGACAGAGAACTTCATGAAGGCAAACGTGCGACTTCGTTTCATCGTCATTCGCGGTTTCCTTGCGGGGTCTTGGACGGCGTGAGGGGGGTCAGCAAGCAGCCGGGTGTGACCAACTAGTCACTCCATGAATCAAGTCGTCGTGCGGGGACACCACCGCATACATGCAAAGGGAGTGTGAAGATGAGCACGGTCTTGTCGCCAGTGCCACACACGATCGAGTTCTTTCCTGGCCAGAAGGCGAGGCATCGCATCTTTTCCTTCTTCCTGCAGGAAAAGATCTCGCCTGAGTACAACCGAGGCATCACGCTCGTACTTGAATTCATGAATGAGCGACGCGTAATTGCCATAAGAGCCACAAGACTGGTAGTTCCACACGCGGATCTTGCCGTCGTAGGCACACGAGACGAGGTGCCCAAGCGGCGGCAGCACGATGAGGTCGCGCACCGACATGGCGTGCGCTTGGATAAAGCCAAGCTCGTAGGCCGACCGCGGGTCCAGGACATTCCAGATCTTGATCGAACAGTCGTCCGAGCCTGAGAAGAGGAACGCGCCGTCGAACGCAAGGCACGTGACAGCATCCTCGTGGTTGCTCAGTGTCGTGAGCAGGTCTTGGTCGTCCAAACAATACAACTACGCAGTAACACCACACTGCTCAGTGGACTCGGGCCAAGTGGCAGCACCAATTATTTACCAAAATGTCCCCGTTGTTGTCACCCGCGGCAAAGAAAGCCGCATGCGGCGACGCGAGGTACGCGCCGTCGTTGAAGGCGAGGCACAAGATCTCGCTCTCGTGGTTTGGTTCCTTGGACTGCACTTTGAAATGCGGCACGGGCGCGTCGCCCGCAAGCATCTCCCAAATCCAAATCACGCCGTCGTAGTCGCCTGTGATGAGAAACTCGTGGGCTCCCAACGACGCCGCTACGACGACGTGGCGTCATACACAATGTCACGACGACGCGTCACGGACGTACTGATGACGCAGCTCACCGTGTTGTTGTGCACGCGCGCAGTAAAGTATTGACCGTTGTCGACGTTCCACTGCTTGAGATTGCCGTTTTCGTTGCCCGTGACCAAGCGGTTGCGCACGGCCGAGTACGTCATGCAACTGAGCTCGCCTTCCTTTTCTTCAAACCTACTCCGTGTGATGATTCCACGTGTCCACTCGCATCGCGGACAGACCCGTAGAGGACGCGCAAATCGTACGGATCCCAGCACCGCAACGTGTTGTCGATCGACGCACTAAAGAGATTCAAATCCCCCGACGACGTAATGTGCTCTTGGCGGCGCGGCACGATGGCCACGACGGACACGATCGCATCGCGGTGGCCTTGGCATTCAATGTATGTTGCGTCGCGCCGGATGCTGTACATCGTGGCCCCGTTGGCGCGCTGGATCAAGACCGTGTTGCCGCTAGTCATGGTCAAGGTGCGCTGCGGGCGTTCCACGTCATGGCCGTACCCTGGAAAGACAGTCACGGCGAGGATCGGGACCTTTTCCAGCTTCTCGCACTTCAAACACTTTTCCGTGTCGATGCTCCAAATGTACAAGTGGCCTCGGTCGTCCACGACATGCAATTCATGGTTGGCTTTGTCCCAGTCGCAGCCTGTGTATCGACAATGCTTGGGGTTCTCCATCGTCATGATGACATTCCCAGTCGTTGCGTCAAACACTTGGGCTTTTGTGTCGAACGAGATGGTCACGACTAGGTTCTGCATAGAGGACAACGTGAGCACGAGACAACGTTGGATGACAGACCTGGTCTGGGATGGGCAATATCTGCGTAATGCCAAGCTGGTGAAAGTGGTTGTGTAGTCGCTTGAGTTTGAGTTGGTCTTCGTTGAGCGGATCGAGCCGCTCGCGGCTATTCTACAGAGACAATTGAATGAATGCCGCGCGCAGGACGACGCACCGCAGTCGTGTAGACAGACACGCCGCCGGTCGAATCGGCCACGTAAGTGTTGGAGAGATCGGCGCTGCGGAGACAGATGGCCGTGGGCCAACTAGAGCACATGTGACGTGGCACGTTGTGGAGACGTCGTCGGGTTGTACCTTCCGCCGTTGGACAGCGTCTGCGTGCAAATGTACCACGGGTGGAGAAGCAACGCACGACCCTTGTCTGGCTGCCACAATTTGATCGTGCGGTCGACGCTGCAGCTGATGAGCGTCGTCCCTGCGACTTTGACGACTGTGACGCTGCCGCCGTGGGCGTTAAGTGTTTGAATGCACGGCTCGTCGACATACGGTCGCGTGGGGTCCCACACCTACAACATGTAAAGCCAGACGTGGCAATGTACGAACGGACTTTGATTGTGCGGTCGGCAGAGCCGCTAAAGAGAAGCTGCGAATGGTCGTGTCGCTTGGTGAACTCGAGGGCAAGGACAGGTCCGGCGTGGCCTCCAAAGAGATGTCCCTACGCCATGTTGAGGAGATTTACATGGATACATGTCCGAGCATGGTCATGTTTCCGTACTTGGGGGAGAAGACAGCCTTGGTCGGCGAAGCTCCATACCAAGAGCTTGCCGTCTTGCTAACACCATGCATCATCTTCAGCTTGGACGAGGTGCATGATATATACCCGCCCTGTGAACAGTGCGATGCCAGGAATGCATTTGAAAGCTGTGAGGCCGGGCGAAGGATGGAGCGACTACGAAGACGATGCATGTCATTCGAGATGCAGAATGGCATCCTACATGGTGGGCCACGACGTGCTCATCACCACTGCTGGCGAGATGCCGCTCGCCCGAGACACCAAATACTTCCTCGGGGGTGAAATGGACCGTCGCGAGCGCCATGTTGTTGCAGGATCTGCGCTGTCGAAACCGTTTCGACAAACCCCTCCAGTTACACGCGGCCGTTTCGCTTTTGTCCCAGACAATGTGTTGGCCGTGAGATTTGTCCCGTTGGCCTTTCTGTCCCGTAACTTGTTGTTGGGTCCATGTGTCGTCCATCCTTCATGTCGAAGCCACCGCCACATCGTCCTTCACGTTCGTCTGTCCTTCGCACACTCTGTCCACAACTGACCACTCACCCACTCAACGTCGGGACCTTGTCTTGATACTGTCCACGCCCTCACCCACATATCCACTATGTCGTCGACGACATTTTTACATGGTAGAATTCGTGAGCTTGGCGCTCCCTCTGGCTCTCTCCAAGGCTTCATTTCTGGCACCGTAGTCTTCATACTTTTGCTGGCACTGTTGATCAAAACGTCGTACACCGACGATGGCATACTAAGCAATGTCGAGACAGCGTCTGATTATCATCCAAATGATATCTTTCTCATCATGTTTTCAATTTACTGTTAACCCGAGACCGTCGTCATCAGTCCCATTGCGGCAAGCTACGTCCTTGGGAATTGATATCAACTGATGTTCCGATTGTCGGTGGGGTCGCTGGGTGTCCCCTGTCGTTGGGATCGTTGGCCTCAGGCCCTATCTGGCTTGTTGGAAGGTGCACAGGTATATTTGAAGGATATTGTCAGTGCCAACACTGGATGTTCAAATTTGGTGCCATTTCACATTTCTTTGTAAAAATAAGCCAGCCAAGCTGTAGATTTTTTATGAAACCATATCACAAGTTGAACCTTTTTGTCAAATTTTCGCGCAGAAACGAATTTTGTCGATATTTTAGGCTGAAATTGGCCCTTTTTGAACCGGCACCCATATAATTCCTGAGGCGACACAGCGGCACTGAACCGACTCAACGACGCTGGCATCAATGTGGGTGATCGCTCATGCGCCACACTTTCCCTTCCGCCACGTCCAGTCCACACCTTCACAGTATGCATGGCCTGTCCCCTTACGAAATCGCAGGCGTCGTGCCTGAACACCAAATCCTGCCCCAACAGCTCTGGGTGTCTAAGAAGAACCGCACGGCGTGTCTTTTTTGCATGAAGACCTTCAACTTGCTCCGCCATCGCCATCATTGCCGCACGGTACGAACGCCACATCTTCCCAGCGCCCACCTCACTTGACTCGTAGTGTGGCGATCTCTTTTGCAAAGACTGCGTGGTCTACTGCAAATCTGGTGACGCCAGCGTCAAGGTCTGTTGCCTCTGCGTGCCCACGGTCGACCCCATGGCGTCGTCGCCGCCTCTCAAGCCCGAGCACCTCCACCGGACACAATCCTTCCACGGCATCAAGTTGCTAGACACGCGTCGGTGCGCCGAGTACAGCACTCCCAAGGCGTCGTCGACGACTCTGACGCGGTCGCTCTCGCAATCGCCGAGTGCAATGGCCCAAGTGCGGCCGTCGCCGTCGCGCATGGAAGAGACACTGGCCATGCTTCTCGTGGAAACCACCAACACCCAGGCCCAGCTCGTGGTGCAAAATGGCCACGCAACCAAGGTCCTCGGCAGCCACAGCCACAAGATCAACGAGCTCAACCAAGCGATCGCGAGGATGGAGGCGCAGCTGTGGACCGAACCGCGGGATCTGCCATGTTCGTAGTCCCATGAATCCTGTCTCGACTTGTACTGTATCCGATTGCGCCAATGGAAGCGCATCGACCGACGTGTCAATCTATGTCCTATTTGTTGACGTTGTCAACATCACGGCGCACCTGGGGCACAGTCTTGGTTTAATGCCCCCTTTTTGTCATAGTCGCCCACAACCTCACCTCCTTTTGGTATCGATCCTCGCCAGCGCACCACTTTTCTGCCATGCCATTGCCACAAGCACCCACTTATTCGACTAGCATGATATATATAGTTCCGGCGACACGTAACCCTATCCACGGATGTTGTTCAAGGGAGGACGTATTAAAACGTGGCATCCCACGCCGTGCCATCGTCTTGATACGGAGTCACATCGTCCCATTCTTCGATCGCGGCAAACTTGGACGCGTCAAATGGATTCGAGAGCGCGGGAAGCCATGGCGCGGGTTCACGCTTCTTGGTGATCTTGTCCCACTCGAGGCCGTGGAACCACGGATGGGTCCGGATGGCGTGGGTGCCGCCGTGGTTGACGCCCATGCGTTTGGACACGTCGCGGTCGAGCAGCTTGGTCACAATGTCCTTGCACGAGCCCGGAATCCACGATGGAAAGCGAAGCGGTTCCTTGACGATGTTGCGGCAGATTTGGATCTGATCGGATGGGTTGTTGCCGACAAACGGCGAGCATCCGACCGTCATTTCGTAAATGAGCACGCCATAGGCCCAATAGTCGACGCCCTAGAGACGGCCCTGAATGATGTCATTGCGAGGGCGACAGTATACCTTGTTGTGGCCTTTGCCCAGCACCAATTCCGGCGCCAAGTACTCGGGCGTGCCGCACAGTGTGTACGTGCGGTCGTTGCAGACCTTGGCAAAGCCAAAGTCGACGACTTTGATGTATCCTTCTTGGTCAATCAGTAAATTCTCGGGCTTCAAATCGCGGTAAATGATGTTGCGGTCGTGGAGGTACTCGAGCGCCAAGACGACATGCGACGCATAAAAGCGTGCATGGTCGTTGGGAAGGCGGCCTGAGGGGCGTTCGCTGTTGTGCAAGTAGGCAAAGAGCTCGCCCCCTTGGACAAACTAGAGACAAATCGCATGAGACGAGGCCAAAAGAACATGCACGGAACGTACTTCCATGAGGAGATAAAGACATTGTTTGTCTTTGAACGTTTGGTACAGCTTGAGAATAAACGGGTGGTTGCACTACGATGACAACATCACGCGTCGTACACCAACCCTTGATCTCGCGTACCATGATGAGCAGATTCTTTTCGTTGAGGATGTTGATCTGTTGCTTGTACGCAACGACTTGGGACTTTTGCATCACTTTCATCGCGTACGCTTTGCCCGACCCCTTGTGTTTGACCAATTTCACCCGGCCAAACGTGCCCGTCCCAAGCGTTCGCAGTACTTGGAGGTCGTCAAACTGGACTTCGTCCCGAGCATTCAATTCGGCCTTGCGATCCTCCGCCTCGCGGTTGAGAATGTCTTGGAGTGGCCCAAGCAGTTCGTTGAACTAGGATCGATCGTCAGGTAAAAGGTCACCATGGAGTATACCTTGGCGCGTTCAAGGACAAAGCACTCGAGTGTGCCACTGGCCACGACGTTGGCTTTGCGTGGTTCGTCGTTCAGAAGCGCCATCTCGCCAAAGTAGTCGCCCACCGACAACTTCGCGATTTCGACCGAGTTGTTGCCTGCGACGAGGGTTAGGTTGACGCAGGCGAGTCATACTCGGACCCGTGGTTTTGGATACGATCGCATGGCCACTCTTGATGATGTAAAACGTGCTACCATGCTCGCCTTCGTTGATGACCGTCGCCGTGTCTTCAAACGTCTGCGTCGTCAGCGCCGCGAAGAGCGTCGCGCGGTTCGACGGGAGCAGTGATTTGAGGATCGGCACCGATTGGATCACCCTAGCATCTCGAGTGAGAATGCGGCTGGGCCGTCGACGCAACGACGGACCGCATGCTCATGTTGCGGTCAATGACTTCACGTAGCGATCCCAAAATCTCGTCGAACGCCTGCCGGTCCAACGCAAACGCGACGACGTCCGTTTCAGCCGTCACATTTGCCGCACGCGGCTCGTGCGTCATGAGTGCGCGCTCGCCAAAGTACTCTCCGTCCTACGTTTCACATTGTTTAAAGGGACGACGTGGTCCAGGTTACCGAAATGCGAACGCTTTCGACCGCCTTAGACGCGTCCCCAGCGTCGCTACATACGACTATACGATCGAATCAGATATCACGACCAACGTATCAGATAGTGCGCGCCTCGGAATCAGATGGTGCGCAACCACTAACACAAACCTACCTGTGCCCGATTTGATGATGTAGAGCACGTTGCCTTTCTCGCCCTTGGTGATGATGCGTTCGCCTTGCTTGAAAGCCACCATTTGCACGACGTTGGCGAGTTGGCTCATTTGATTGTCCGTCAGCTCCTGCCACGTCATGAGTGGGACATCCATTCGAGGATGTAGTACCTGCAACAACGGCACGTTGCGGAGAAACTTCTTGCACTCGTCCAGCTGGTCCTCGGCGTTGCGAGCGACGATCCAGCGGAACGTGATGCGATCCAAGGCCCAGAGCACACCCGATTCGATCGTGCTCACGGTCGCAGCACGCGGACAGTTGTAGAGGAGCGCCAATTCGCCAAAACTGCCACCGGCCTTGACGGTTCCCACGACTTCGCCCGCGATCGACACGTCAAAGACGCCGCTCTCGACGACGTAGAAAAAGTCACCCGTGTCGCCCTCCGTGATGACAACGTCTCCCTGTCCGACCTTCATCTGGACCATGAAGCTGGCCATGACGTCAATGTCGAGCGCATTCACGATCGACATGAGTGCGTTGCGCGAAAGCGCGTCCTTGATCAGCGCCGTCGTGTCTTCGGGTTTGGGGCTCGTGTTGGGGTGGTAGTCGTCGTCGAATTGAATCGACTCGGCAAAGACGTCGCCGCGGCGCTGCGCGTCTCGCTTCTCGCGCATCGCGATGCTCACTTTGCGGTCTACGACACGATCGATGACGATGCGACGCCGTCGACGACGACGTACCTGTCGACGCGGTTGTGACATCGGCCGTGATGCTGTCAAACTCTTGCGTTTGCTCCTTGAGCGCCGAACTACTCGCACACCCCATGCTTGAAAAAGTGACGACTGGCCGACGCCTCGCTGGGCCGGCAAAACCGATGGCCTATAGTTAGTGGCGCGCGGGCTGGGGCGCGTGAAACCGATGTAACCGACGCGTCCTTTGAGTGAAAACGATTCGAGTCCGAGTCGCGCAACGACGACGACGGCGGCGGCGACGTCATTGGCTTTAGTCTTGTATGAACGTGGTTCGTGTATGGGAAGTGACAGGTGGCAAGCGTGTGGCGAGGACAGGGCCTGCTTTGGGCAGTCGCAGGTGAAGCACTGAAACTGGTGCTGTTGGATATCCGGTTAACTATATTTTATCCGTAGCTCCACGGCCGTGGTGTTTGATTGGCTGTTGTGGTCGTTGGCGAGCCAAAGAAGCAAGCAGACTGCGAATTCGATCCTTTGAAGCACGAGCATGCGCTACCTCCGCGCCAAGCACATCCGCAAGGCGCTGCGACAGTTCCAGTTCCTCTGCGGCATCAAGCCGCCGTATAAAGTGCTCTTGGACGGCAACTTTATCGCCATGTGCATCAAGATGCACGTCGACATTGCGGTCCGCGTGCCCAAGTTTCTCCAGACAGACAAATGCACGTACTTTGTCACGCGCGCCGTCTTGGACGAACTCAAGCTTCTGAGCGACGCCGACGGAGACATGTTGGCGGCGTACGAAAGCGCGCGGAAATTCGAGGTCGTCGAGTCCAAGACCGACGACGTGACGCAGGCGATGCTCGCGGCTGTCGGCGACCGCAACGACAAAAAGTACATTGTCGCGACGCAGGAAACCGAGCTGCGCGCGCAACTGCGCCGCGTGCCCGGCGTCCCGCTCATCTATTTAAACCGCTCCGTGCTTGTGTTTGAGGACATGAGCGAGGCCACGCTCAAGATCAGCCGCAAGGACGACCTCGTCAAGATGGCCAAGTTGAACGACCACGAGAAGCGAAAACTCGACTCGATCACCGATCGCGTTGTGGAAACCCAGCCAGAAAAGAAGGCGCGGCTTGTGAAGCGAGCCAAGGGGCCAAACCCGCTCTCGGTGAAGAAGGGCGCAAAGCCCAAGAAGGTCCGTGCGCCCAAGAAGAAACCCACCGCGTCAACCTAATAATGTATCCAACGACGATCGTTGCGTACAGTGTGGCTTGACGGGAGTTGCCGTCGACATCGAGTCGAGTCATCACGTGGGCCCATCGAATGATAGGTCCTTTCTGGCTTTGACAAGGGCGACGAGGGCCATGCTGAGATAGAAATGGATTGTCTAGGAGCGTCCTGGCCTTGGTATAGGGAGTCCTCGTCGTGAACGAACACACGACAAAGCAATCGAACAGGAGATGGTCGGGACGATCGTTGATTCGTTGTTCAAGATGTCGTCCCTCTATCTACGGCAACAATTTGTCCAAGTGCGAGACGAGCAGCTTGACTTCGTCGAGGCTGTTGTAATGGGCCAACGAGACGCGGATGACGCCGCCGTACTTGCGCAAATCGAGCGCGTCGACAAGCTGGACGGCGTAAAAATCGCCAAATCGGACGCCGATGCGGACGGCGTCGAGCGAACGGACGACGTCGGGCGACTGCGCGCCGTCGGCCACAAACGAAATCGTCGCGACGCGTGTGTAGTCGCGGCCGCCGTGCTGCGCGCGCAGGTGCGGCATCCCGATCACGCGCACGGACGACCGAGAACGCAAAAAGGCCAGCAGCGTCTCGGCCAGCACGTTCTCATGCTGCTCGAAGCGGTCGAACGCGTGTTGGAGGCGTGCGCGAAGCGTCGCGTCGTCGCGTCCGCCGAGGACCGCGCCGCCGACATGGGCAAGGTAGTCGACGATTCCCGTGCAGCCGTAGCTGAGCTCGTAGTTGACATTGCCTGGCTGGAGCTTGTACGGGATGTTGTCGGCTTGGATGCATTCGTGATTGAGGCTCGCCAACGAGAGGAGCAAGTCGCGGCGGCCCCACATGACTGCGTAGTGCGGACCAAACACCTTGTAAAACGAAAAGACGTAGACGTCGGCGCCGCTCGCCTGAACGTCCACGAGCCGATGCGGGGCGTACGCGACGGCATCGACGCTCAAGCGGCCGCCGGCGGCACGCACGCGCATAGCCACTTCAGTCACGGGGTTAACAGTACCCAAGACGTTGGACGCGTGCGTCATGGCGACCCACTTGACACGGCCTGATGCGAGCAGCGCGTCCAAGTCGTCCAGTTCCAAGTGCAGCGTCGTGGGGTTGACGCACCAGACGCGAACGACAGCGCCGGTTGCGGCCGCGAGCCGCTTCCACGCGCCGACGTTGGCTTCATGCTCCGTGTTGGTCACGACGAGTTCGTCGCCGGCGCGGATGCTCGGAAGCAGCGACTGGATAAAGTTGAACATGAGCGCGGTCGTGGAGCCGCCCATGACGACTTCTTCGTCGTGCGCCGCGTTGATGAACGTCGCGATGGTCCGGCGCGCACCGAGGACACGGTCGTGCGCCGAGACAGCGGTCGCGTAGCTGCCGCCGAGTTGGACGCTCGTGGAGAGGAGGTAGTCGGTGACTTTGTCGGCGACGCGCTTGAGGACTTGGGCCCCGCCGGCGTTGTCCATGTAGATACATGGGTTGGCCATGGTGGCGGCAAGTGCAGGGAATTCGCCGCGGACGGCCGCGAGTTCTGCCGGCGACATGAGTTGATCGTCGGCGGACATGGTCGAATGGGATCGAAAGTGAAAATGACCTTGGGGACATCCAAAGGAAATAATCGAAGTTCGAAGATCATGGCACCTCCCCATCAGCCGCCAACTTCAACTTGCAAGGGTGCGACAGCATGAGAGAGAAGGCAAGCTATTGGCGATTAGGCCCAGGCAAATGAATCAACTTGGCCAAGCGCATTCGCCACGAGCACCTGGTCGAAGAGCATGGATAGCTGTGGCAACGTTTTGGACGACGATCGAACAGTGGCGAAGGAGGATGGCTGGGTGGGTGCAGTCGACGCTTGGGCATCTTGATGTCGTTATCGAACTTGGAGGACACACAGCTGCCACACTCGCACGCACGCGTGTCAAAGAAGTGGTGATGATGGTGCACCCAACCCACCGACAGTGTCGCTGTCGAGCATCGCACGGGCAGGTCATACTCCAACAAAGCTTCAAGGCGCTTCGCGGTGGCGACAACAACATGATGTCCGCTCTTGACCCAGGATGCAGTACGGCTGGATGGTACCGCGAGTCCCACGGACACGACCATGTCAATCTCGCGCACTCTGCTACTACCAAGTACGTGAACATGAGCATGACCCCATCACCTTTGACTTGCTCAAGCATTGGAATCAAACCCAGAGGCTCCGAACAAGGAATCTCTGTCGAGATATTGAAACATCTACGCATGTGGGATGCTCAACCTCATCTACAGCCATCATATGAGCGAGTAAAGTCAACACCTCCAAGCCTTTCAACGAGTGTTTCCATGCATTATCCAGACAACTACGACACGGACGGTCGACGCACTACTTGAGGCCACGCGTCTTGTCTGCAATCATCTTTTCCGTGAACGCCCACAACGACTTGCCCACTTGTTCGTCCCGGCCTTGCGCGTTCGTTTCCGACAACTTGGCAATCGGGTCAAAGTATTTGCCGTGCCAGTTGTGCTTGACTACGTCGGGTGACGTGGCCAAGTACAATTGGGTCTTGGCGCCGTCGTCGGCGTTGATGTGCACCAACGAGATGATCCACCGGAACAGCCAGAATTGGTGGCGCACGAGCTCCGTGCGGACGACGCCAGGGTGCAACACGTTCACATGCACGTTGTGCACGTTGCGCGCCCGCAGTTGGCGGCTCAATTCACGTGCAAAGAGGACGTTGGCGAGCTTCGATTGGCCATACCACTTCCACGCCGAGTACTTGGCTTCGTTGTTGACGTTGTCGAGGTCCAATCCCGTGCGACCAGGACCCATTTTGTGCGCCGACGAACTGACGACCACGACGCGCGACGGCGCCGATTCTTCCAAAATTGGAAGCAGAGCCATCGTGAGTGCATGATGGGCGACGTGGTTGGTTGCGAATTGGGATTCGATGCCATCTTCCGACAGCGCAAAGGGGGGTGCCATGACACCAGCGTTGTTGATGAGCAAATGAAGCGGCAACTTGCGGGCCTTGAACGCCTCTGTGAAGGCAAACACGCTCTTCAAGCTCATGAGGTTGAGCTCCATAAAGTCCAACTTGGACGCGGCGTCGGGGGCGTCCTTGGCAATCGCCGCGATGGCTGCTTGGGTTTTGTCGCGGGAGCGGCAGGCCATGATGACGTGGCAGCCCTTCTTGGCGAGTTCACGAGCCGTGACGAGGCCAATGCCGGTGCTGGAGCCTGTGACGATGGCCACCTTCGA
>VJMH01005182.1:0-23737 GCA_009835185.1 Aphanomyces stellatus | reverse complement strand
ACACAAGCAACGGCGTCGTAATAAGTAGAGTGCTTCTCATGGCGAGCCAAAAAGGCTTCGCTGGCGCTGGGAAGGAGCATGTGTGGCAGGGCGCCACGTCGAGTGGGTCGCAGTGTTTGCCAGCACTTTGACACGAGCACAACGACAACATAAGCGATGGGCACAGTGGCTACAGCAACGACCAGTAGTGCTTGCACCCTATGCAAGCTTCCAATGGACACGACACCGCTCGTACAGTTGACCCCTTTGATAAAGGACAAAATGGAGCACTTGCGATCGATGGAGGCAGTGGCGCGATACGGTATGCTGCCTTCGACAACCACGAGAATGAGCCACGTGAGGATGGAGCTCACGGGGGCGTAATGAGCCGAGTAGGTGCTGGTGAGCGGCACAAGGAAGTCGTTGACGACATAGGTGATCCACGAAGCTTCGCCTGCAATGACAAGGATGTGCCAGAGTGGCCGTGGAGCAAAGTCGAGTTTGGTCATGCCCGAGTAGCTTGTCAAGGTCACGGGCGATGTGCTCAAGACGATGATGGCTGTGAAGCCACGTAGAAAAAGAAACGGACGACCAACGTACGTGCTCCCGATGAGGCGGTTCACGACAAAGAGATTGCGACCATCGACATTAAACCGCGCGAGGGTGCCGTAGACAAGCACGAGCGTCAGCACGACGACGAGGACGGCACTCACATAGATGCAAATCACGAGCAAGTACACACACGCCGAGTGGGGCAACTCTTGGTCGTCGGCGACGAGTGGCACAGCGCTGACTGGTCTTGACATCAGCACGTAAGTGGCGTAGTCGCCTTCGAACGAGAAGACTTGACGCCCATCATTGGCCCAGTCGAACATGGCCATCCAGCCAAAGAACGACCACGGATCCGATGGCGAGACCATGCGTTGGGTCAAGACTTGGTCGACGCCATGGAGTGTGGCCCACTGGACAAAGCTGGTGTTGAGAGGCAGGAGATCTTGGTTGGTTTCTTGCAATGCATTGGCGAAGGAAGGCAAAGATGGACCCACGAGGTCATGGAATACGGTGTAGGCGCTGGCGAGAGTATGGAGGCACGAAGCGTAACTGACTGACGAACAGAGACCACAGATTGAAGAGAAGGAGGTTTGGGACTGAACGGATGTGGCCATCATGGCAAAGAGGACGCTGTCTTTAGCCAATCGTGTCACGAGCTGGTCTTGGGTCCCGCAATCATCGTCGTAACTGAACGAGAGTTGCACGAACGGCATCGCAGTACCATAGGCACACATGGGATTGCCACCATAATACGTCGCATGGGGGCTGACCCACGCAGCAGGGACAGCGTCGACTACAGGCTCACTTAATTCAACATACGCTGACAAACCACTTAAAGATTGTAGCGATGACGCGTAGAGCGTGTCCTTGAAGTTGGAAACCAATGCTAGCAGACTTGACGGTGGCGGCACCAAGAAGATGTCGATCACAGTCAGCGGGCCCAAGTTGGCGCGGATGATTTCCGTCGCGTTGGTGCCGATGGTTCCACTGTAATAGTAGTCCCAGTTGTTGCCCAGCGCTTCAAAATTGTTGGGCGCCGATCGGATCAAGCTCGCATCCGACTGGGCACACGAGTCCAAGTCGTTCCACATGCCGCAGTAGGCGTTCACAGTCGTCCAGTAGCTCTTGGGTCGCGTCACATGTGGCTTGCGGTAAATCGTGATGGTTTGGCGCATTCCCATGGCGTTTTCAATCACAATCGTGTCTTGCATGCCTTCTTCGTAATAGTTTTGCACGATGTTTTGAAAGTACGCGAGGCCATTCGATGTCCAGAGCGACGTTTCATCGGCCACAGACAGCCACGGGCGCGCCAAGATGCTTTGGACGACTTGGGCGCCGTGGTCGGTCGTTTGCAGAGGGGCAAAGATGACGCGTTCTACTTCAGGGTAGTACGTCGAGGCCGCAAGGTCGCTCTGTTGCAGGTTGCGCAGGAGAGTGGCCATGTAGAAGGCGGCGTTGGCTTGGCGCCGTTGGTTGCACAGGACTTGGTGGCTCGCTGTGTGCGCCATCTCGTACATTCGACTGAAATCGAGCCAACAGGGCGGCGGAAACGTTCGCATGTTGTCGACGAACGTTTCGCTGCGAATGAGGCTGATGGCTTGGTCTAGAGGAAGTCGACTGAGCAAGATGGAGCGCGCGGTGCCTTGTCTCAAGTCTAGCGACGTTAACCTTTGCGAGTAGTCTTTCACGACAACAGACGAGAAGAGATCCAATGTTTTAGTACCCGTTGCGAGCTTGGCGTTGTACAAATCCCCCAAGAAGGTCTGGGCGCCGGTCGTGTTGAAGTGGGGCCACCAGTGGTCGTTGGCGACGCTGGGGGTCAAAATGTCGACGTAGACGACGGTCCCAGCGGCTGTCAAGAGGACGTAGACGAAGCCAAGGACGGTGACACGCCGGTGTGACGTTGGGGTACTGACGGAGTACGACGAGGGGCCTCTGGTACTGTGCAGTAGGTTCTTCAGTGATTTCATTGCTTGATGTGTTTGTGGCTAGGTTTGGGTTGTCACGTGATTCGTGAATCGTCCGGCGTCGCTTCTGCTGTTCCTGGTGTTCGGACTTTGCTTGCGAGCAACGAATCAAATGAGAAACTTGTATATTCGTCGCGAGTTTTATGTTTTGGTTTCATTGGTTTCACCCCGCCCCTTGCACTGCCTATCATCTATTGCTGGTTTGCCAATCATAAACTTCCAAGTATTTATATAATAGACTCCCTGAGTTTTGGTGAAACGTCTGAACCTGAAAAATGAATGAGTTGGTGATTAGATTTGGTCTGGCGTTTTCTTGGCGAGGATTAAGCTTCAGTCATTCCATGTGAAAGGGAATGTATGTCGAAGGAGCTTGAATGGGAATTGACATTTTGAAGCTCTCTGATTGGTCAATTTTCCACGCTTCTGTCGTCTTTTCTTGTCTCATTCTCCATTCATTCTACATTTTCAGCTTTGAAACTCCTTCGGAGCTGGAGTATACTTCCTCTGTTCGGAAATACTGTGTGCATTTGACTTTTCTTGTCCAATTTCAATCATTTAAATTATGTTTCAAAGAGAGTAAACACCTGAAGGAAATGTTCTCTGAGAGCAGAGAGCGAAACCTGCGCAGTGCTGCTCAAAATCGGCATTTCTTGGACGGCTTCTGTATAAAATTTGCAATTTATTCATTCGACCGCGAGCTAGGCCAATCAATCGCGAGGCTTCGCATGCCCTGCCAACCTGTGCGTCTCGGGCTGTTAATGGGTCGTGTTTGGTCGCCACACAGCGACTGCCGCGACGGCACGGCGGGTCGCCACCAGTGACCGTACCTTTCCTGGCAAGCGCTCGTGGTGTGTCGGACTTATTGTCCTACGAGAGGTGACATCGATGCATGTGTCAATGGAAGAGAGGGGAATTGGTCCCTGTCGGCGGCGGCATCTGGAGGTTGGCCACGAAATGGTGTTGTCGATCCAGTGTTACATTTTTGTCCAATCATTTCACATTAAATTGTTATGTAGCCAATCACAGGAAAATGCACATAGTATTTCCGAAAAAGTAGTGTTTCCAAATGCACGCATCTTTTCGGAACAGAGGAAGTTCTACAGTGTGTATTGATTTAGTAAATATTCAATATTTATGTTTCATTAAAATAATTGAAATCAAAACCATGGGTTGCTCCGAGAAACAAACTTTTGCATTACCCAGTAACTTCAACAAGGAAACTTAACCCCAGAGAATTGGACCTCGTGATTCCCTCCACGGCTAAATATACTAAACACAACGAACTCTTAAAGTATTGATGACCTCAAACCCAACTTTGAGACATCGCAGCATGTCATCGAGCAGAATGTTCATGTCGAACTACAAATACATATCAATGTAAATACTGAATTTGCGGTTAAAATGATATATTTTGCTCGTTTTCTATCATTAATGATGGCCGATATTGTGCTGGCAAATTGAACGACACTGGGAAACTTTTACAATCAGTTTCGCATGAATCTTAGAATCCTTGCCTCAATTGGGATTCATCAATCCGATAAGTACGTACTCCGGAGTACATGGTGCCCGGTATACTCCTTATATGTTAGATTTTCATTGGATGAAAAAGATCGAATTCAGAGCCAATCTCCATTAGGCGTGATTAGTAATATTCAATGTCATTGCTATATTTCAGCCAACATAAACGACCAACTTACGGCTCTCTCGAAAATTTTAGGTCCATGGCTAAGCCAATCAGAAAATAGTAGTTTTGGTGACAAAAACCGAAGAATCGAAGTGTTCACCCATCGCATTTTCAACCAAGCTACTTCACTGAAACATCTAATTTCCTGTGATATAGGATAAATCTTATGTATAAATTGATACCCTGGGCTTACATATGATGGCATTTTTCAATAGTGACGACAAGTCTATTTTTAAACCTCAATTATGCATCAAATATTTTCAGCATTTTCTGAATATGAAGGTGCTTTTCAAGGCGTATACTCTCAAAAGCAATAAATTCTGTGCTCTGGTTGTTGCCTAGCGTCTCGTCTTCGAGAATCATTTTCAGTGCACCGATCCTCCATTTTGGTGCCGAGATATGACTAATGCTTCCAGCCCAAACCATTCATGAGTGTCATTCGGATGGGGGATGAAATAATTTTATTTTGGGCTTGGAAAATAGTATCGGCACGTCTCCGTTGGCATGACGTGTGTACATGGCAGGGTTTGCACGCATTCGGCGCTCAAGACTACTCGATCTGGCTCACCGGCAGTGGTCCAACGAGGTGGCTGGCTACGACATGACTCCGTTCGGATGGTGCATGACTTGCGCTTGGGGCACAATGGACGCGGCGAGTCGAAACGAGGTCGACCCGACAGCCCCTTCGCGTCGCTGCCCCCCCACAATCAATGTCGTCGATGCCGTGGTCATGTGGGTTGTGCTTTGTGACTCACTCGAGACGCGGTCGCCCTTGCTTGCATTCTCGCTCACAACTTGGACCCGCGACTTGACAGGCACCGTTTTGCCACTTGAAAAGCGGGATGGATTGACCGAGTCGGACGTTCGCGGTTTCTTGGATGTGGTTTCCGCGGGTGCGACGGCTGAGAGCCGCATCAATTTGGGTCCAATCATGAGTCCCATCACAATCGCCTACAATGTTGAAGGTTGAAAAGGGATGCGAGGACGACAGCCGCACCGTCAAGAGAAGCACCCAGATCGACTCAAACGTATACGCGGCGGGTGGAGACAAGGTTGCGACGTACGAAAGCGCCATCATGAGCAACCCACCAACAAAAACGATGCAGCAGGACGCAAAGATCCAAATGGATTCCTGGAAGTCACTGTCTGCATGGCGAATGCGATAGGCAATGAAGACGCCACCAAATGTGACGACACATTTCCAGAAGATCGACAATGTCGTAAAGATAAAGTTGGACGAGTGACATGAAACATGGTCAACTGTGCCAACGAATTCGGTCGTTGGTGACGAGAACGACGTGGGAGCCGGGAAATCCACAAGGAGCCACACAACCACAATGCCTACGAGAGTGACAAGTAAGTTTTTCAGTGGCAGTGACGAGATAATGTCACCCATGTCGATGCCAAGGATTGCTAGCAAGACCTTGGTGATATCCCAGAGTGAGATCTTGACGCGTTTCATGGCTTTGTTGTTGAAGACCAAGTAGACGCGGAGCGATTTGACAAAAAGGGAGCCAAAGACTAGAGTGTAGCCGAGCGAGACAACGACAGGACGTCCACCGCATGTGCTGTAGGACGGAGGGCCGGCCCCCATGAGCACATAGACACAGAGGAAGATACCTCCACTGAGCATCGTGAGAAGGAGAGGCCACTGGGATCGCTTGATGATGGGACGATTGCGGTAATGTACAATGAGCACCATGAGAACAAGCAGCCCAATGACGATGACAATGGAAAAGGCTGTGATAGCAGTGGCAACCTACATCCATGATGATACAATGCGGACACGTGCGGCGTACAGTGGAGTTGTACGGCACGAAATCGCATTGAATGACAGCATTTGATGGGAGGGGAATGCCATTGATACACTCGGTGGAAACAGAGCTATTTGCCTCCGTGGGCAAAAGCCATCCAAAGGTGACCAGTCGGGTGGCCGTTGTTGTGCAAGGAGAAATTGTGTAGGCAAAGAAGCTCGAATCGCATACAGGTGGGGATAGGGTCCATGGCAGCCACACATTGGGGTTGGTCGTGAGCCAATCACAGGCTCGGCTCGTGCGCAGCGGCGCTGGCAATGTTGTGACGCCTCCGTCACAAACGAACGGTTGGGACGCGTTGGTCGGATCTGGCTGCGACCACGCAAATGCAACCTGGCGGCTCGTGGCAGTGCACCCCGAGATGGTGTAATTGACGTGGGTTTGGATACTACAGAGAGGTAGGGGATCGGGCCACGCCTGCCACGTGGCGTAGTTGGCCTTGACCCAGTCGCAGGCAGCATTGAAGGTAGGATTTTGAACCGTCGAGTTCTTGTTGTACCCCGACAACGTTTGGAGCATCGTGTTCATATCGAGCTGCGTCAGTTGCAGTTTGTCAAGGTAATGACTCAGAAACGGATCGTTTCGGAGAATGCTCGAATAGTACTTCAACAAATTGAGTTGGGGAAAATCAACGTTCAACGGGTTGGTCGACGCGTTGCCATACCTAGTCACACAAACACGCAGGTAACAACAACGACAACACCAACGGCACTCCATGACGAAAGTAAGCACGACGTACCCAAGCTCGCCAAAACTACCTGTGGCCAATGCAACTTTGGCTGGATCTGCCAACGGCCACGCAACCCGCGCAAATTTTCCGGGGTGGTCAAAATGAAACATGTCGGGCTCATAATGATAGAACGTGATGCTGCCGTTGCGTGCCATGACGTCCAAGATATAGTTGCCCACATTCGTGTACCCTGCAAAACAAAAATACGCGGGCACATTGTTGTTGGCAATCATCGCTTGGATGT
The DNA here is from genome assembly GCA_009835185.1 of Aphanomyces stellatus. Classification (NCBI taxonomy): domain Eukaryota; phylum Oomycota; class Saprolegniomycetes; order Saprolegniales; family Verrucalvaceae; genus Aphanomyces; species Aphanomyces stellatus. The sequence goes on along the minus strand of VJMH01005182.1, from coordinate 16,767 downwards.
ACCCAACGTCGTAGCCATATTCCATCATGAGTACCAGCATGCAAGTTTTGCCTACACCAGATATGAGTCAGACGGCAAGTACAATATTCCAAATATCATCGGCGCTGTCGAACCTTGAGCTTCGTAAAGCGTGCACGCATACGATTTGGAGCAGCCGTTCAAACACCCGCCCGTCCCGTCGGGGCAATGTTGGGGGTATGCAACCCGTGTTCGATCGTGCTTGGCCATCGAGTAGAACGAAATCAAATCGTCCGCGAGGGTATACTCGCGCCAAAAATCCGACGAAAACCCGCGCGAGAGATTGCCTAATTCGGTCGTCACATCTCAACAACCACATGGTCTTGCCATTCGCGAGGCCACGGCCTTGTAACGCTTGGTCTACGTTGGCTTTGAGTGTATAATGGCCGCTCCTACGTGCCACCAAAGTGTACTAGTTACTGAACGGTTGCCAATCGGATCAAGTAGTACCGCCCGTAATATCCGATGATAGACACACTGGCGGCACTGGCAAATTGATCCAACTGGGACGCGTGGGCGGCCGACCAGACTTCGGGGTTGAAGTGCGTTGGCGTGCACTGGCCGCGTGCACTCGTCGACATGCGAGCCGTCGATTGCGAGCTGCTGTCAATGTACACAAACGAAACGTCGTAGCCGAGCTAGTCACCCAATCGAAGCAGTCGCAAACAAGCTTGCACATACCACTTCTTGGAGCAAAATGACGTTCACGTAGGTTGTCAAGTCAATCGAAGCCCATCCGCCATACTCGGCTACGAACGTGCCAGCAATTCGACCCTTGTTGACGACGTTGCCGGTCGCATCCACCGTCGCCCCCACGCCTGCGACGACCTCGCGGTAGCCACAAGAGGACGTGAACGCCGTTGGGTTGTACGTGCGGGCGTCGTTGACCTGTCACGGTTCACGTCGTCTGCTACCAACGAAATGATGTACCTGAAATCGAGCAGTGGGCAGACTAGAACGGAGCCACGGGTTAAGTTTGGCATGTGATGTTGGATCGCGTGCATTCGGATCCAAGTGCAGCGACGCCGCGTTGGCCGACACCCATGCGGCGTCCAAACACTTGCGGCGAACGAGGTCGAGGTCCGACGGCGTGGTCGATGCCATCGACAACTGGATTTGGCGTGTCGGAAATGGCGGGTGCTAAGTTTAGCCCCGTTGTTATGTTTCGAGGATAAAAAAAAGATGCGCCCGAGTGTTGCCTTTGAAAGAATCGGGATTTGTTGACTGGGTAGCATTGGGGGTCAAATCGGTCGTCGCTGACACTTCGCTGACGATTTGTCAGAGCAGCGACAGCAGGAATACCGAGGAGGTCCCCGACAGTCACAAAACTGTCCATTTCAGCACGGATCGGCGGTTGTCAATGCCAGCCGCCATTGACAACCCATTGACAATTCGAATTCCACATACGTGTACTACTCAATCGGTTACGTCGATGGAACGTAGATGTTTGGACACACAAGACACGAGTCTGTCAAGGGTGCATCATGTCGTCGACGTCTCCCGGCGAGGTGAGGCGACAGGGCGCCGGTGACTTTCCTCTTGACTTTGTCGGGTCGCAGCACCCCCATTCAGTCCCGACTTTAGGTCGTACGTTCGACATCAGGTAGAGCTCAAACGTATACCGCATAACCAACGTCGCGAATATAACTTGGAGCTGCACGAGTGCAAACCGCTGGCCGATGCAATTTGCAGGACCAAAGCCAAAGGGAAGATTCACCAACGTGCGCGATGGGCGCAGCGCCGCGTCAACCAGAGCTGGCGCCGTGCCATCCACGAATCGTTCGGGTACGAAGCCATCGTGTTGGCTCCAGTACGCCGGATTGCGATGGATGGCTGGCAGCGACAGCGTGATGGCCGTGCCACGTCATGACATTTTGAACTTGAACACATTCACGTATGGCAAGAATGTTGACGCGGTCCCCGCGACTGTCTACCGGCCAAGTGTCGTCGGCGATGGCTACTCGTTGGTGTGCCAACTTTGGCGGAAAGAGCCGCAAGGTTTCTTGAATAACCGCCGTGAGGTAGGTTAGCTCCCCGAGTGCGTCCATCGAGCTCACATGCCCATATTTGGCGTGGACGAGCAAGCACTCTGCCCGAACTCGTTTCATTGCATCTGGATGGGCTGCCAAGAGTGCCATGCCCCACACTAGCGTTGTACTTGTGGGTCCGACGCCAGGCACCAAGAGCGTCAGTGTGTGCACCGCCGCATCATGGGTTGACATGTCATGGGTCTCAAGCACGAGTCCAAGCAAGTCAGTATGACTAGTCGTCCTCTTGGTTGGTAAATTTCACTTGGAGTGGATGAATTGGGTCACCAGTTCCACGAGGGTGTTGGATGTGGAGCGTTGGGCGCGTACCGAGGGGAGTTGCCAGGCGTGCAAGCACCGAGGCAGGTACTTAATCCATTTGGACACTGCCTCGTCGGTGGCGATGGCGTCGACGACAACGGGCGCCAGTGGATGAAACTCAGGGCCAAAGACGGTCACAACAAGGACATTGAGCACAAGTCGGTAGCACACAACATGGTCCAAGTGGTATGTCGAAGTGATGTTGATGGCGTACCTTCATTCATGTCCAATGAACGTCCGTCGTCGCACGCAAAGTCGACGACATTGTTGCAACGGCGCAACGTTTGTGTGTGTGAAAGACGTCGACAAAGCCTTTGGTATGACGGAGGGCGAAGAAACGATTGGGAATCGTGCACTGAATCTCGTGCCCATGGCCGACGAGCTCTAAGAGGCCACGACCTCTGCCAATGCGACCCTTATAGTTGCCGTGAGAATGGCCTCACAAGGCAGACACGTACGAGTAGAGTGTCCCGAAAGGACGAATGACAGACAGGGTGTTGGCACTATTTGTGACGAGCACATGCTGGAGCACGTTGGGATCTTAGACAGGAATTCATTTTTTCCCAATATCGCACGATGCCGGCATTCGTCACTGCCCACGCGAGATAGGGTTGGGGAAACTGAGCCGGTTCGTGCCATCGATCCATTGTGGCTGTGATGTCAGACCTTCAAAACAGGATGTTGTGGTGTAAAGTCGTTGCGATCAAGGCGTACAGGTGTCCGTAAACAAATCCTGTCGACGGTGGTCCTGGCACTTGACGCAACAGACGAGCGCGAAATCGCTCAAACAAAAATGGATACCCACTCCAGAGACACACGACGACACTTGCAAGAACGTACACATGCCAAGAGCCCTGGAACCAGACGTGATCAAACATCTTGACACTGACCAATGATCAAGCAACATTTGGTGAAACAGTTATGAAATGTAACTGACTTGATGCCAGACAGACGGACAACCAACGTAGGAACATGCATGCTTGAATGGTTTGTTGGCATCGTTTGACTGCATGGGACGGTGATGGTTTGATTGGTCTACAGTATCTACCTTTTTCTACCTACCTGGCAACGATGATGCAACTCGTCATGGATCAGAATTGTCACGTCTAAGTCTCACAACGGCGTCAATTTGCAATGCCAAACACCACTGGGTCGTTCGTGGACAAAGTGATGTTGCTATATACCCAGGACACCCCTTTGTTTCACTTAAGTATGTTGACATCATTGCACTGCTGGGTTCGTCGGATGAATCGAGTTTCCTTGACGCGACGGGCTTTCCGAAGAGAAATTGCCAAGGGTACAACTTAGGATGATCGCAGCGCCCACGTAGCTCCATGGGTTGATTGTTTCTTTCAACAACACCACTACGACCCAGAGAAAAACAAAAACAATGTCCAGGTAGCGCATGGCTGCCGCGACGCCCATTTGCTCCAACTGGAAGCCTCGGGTGAGACGCGTTTGGCCAATGAGGGTGCTGCTCCCAACCGCTGCGAGCCAAATGTCGACGCCAAAACTTGGGACATGCAAGCCCTAGTCATTCTTAAGGAGACTCTTTGTACGCGTTCGAATAGCCTAACATAGATTCCCGCGACAAGCAGGCAGCTCAACAGCGAGGGCAAAGTCAACGTGCTTGATGGATTCACCCAAGAGAGCAGCACCCTGGAAGGATTGACAATGTAACAGCCAAGGTCAATTCCATGCACTGACCAAGAGGAAGGCCATGACGGGGCTGGTAAAGGTGATGGCGGTGGCATCAGCCAAGACCATTTGGGACATGGTCCAGAAGCTGAGTGCATGCATTAGTCTCAAGGAATGATAGAAGGAGGTCATGGAGACATGGTGCGTACAAGATAAAGAAGCCACGCGACGAGAGAGCGCCAAAAGATGGCTTCCATGGACGATACTTGGTGGCTGGTTTCGTACCTAGGAACAAAGAACGTCAGGCCGATGACATTTGGAGGGTCCTGCATCGGACTTGACGACAAGTTTCATCCAGCTAAATGCAAAGGCGGCCGTTGCGACAAGGCCCACACCGAGAAGGCGATGGTTTGGCAAAGAGGCGTCAGCTGACTGCGTTGCTTTGTCGATGAGAGGAAGCGATTCATCTTTGAGGGACGTTGCTGGTGGACCTCATTGGCTGCCATATTGTGATATCTTGGGTGAGTGGCTGCGACAACTTTTCACAGATTGGTGGAATCAGGATCTCTTCCACCAATCAAATGATTGTAATTGACTGTGATCGAAACAAATATCGATTGCTCTCGGGTGACGTGGCAAAGGCAGCGAGACTCAGTGCGTGACCAATGGTTGAATTTATTTTGGACTGGCCGACTTGCCATTAACATTCGTTGGCCGATTGGCTGTGCGGACGGTGATGGCTACCGCCGACGAAAGGATGATAGCGGCGCCGCAAATGCTCCACGGGTTGATCGACTCCTTCAAGAGCATGGCATCCCAGATGAAGACAAAAACAATGTCTAAGTAGCGCATCATGGATGCGAGGCCAGCATGTTCAAGCTGGAAGCCCTTGGTCATGCACACTTGGCCGAGGAAGCCGAGGAGGCCAGTGCTGGAACAGACGAGCCACACCACACTTGGGGCTTGGTGTATGTGAAAGCCCTAGTAAAGATGTTTTGGAGGCGACACATGACACATATGTCTACCGTTTCCACGACCACGAGCCAAAGAGCCGCGCCCACAACTCCTGACAACATAAAGTAGTGGATCATGACGAGGAAATGGATCGACTTGGTCTGGCGCAGGGACACGTAGGCCAACGCTTGACACGACGCTGAGAGCAATCCCCCCGCGACGGCAAATGGCGAGCCAACCCAGGCAGTAGTCGTTGCGCCGAATAGAAACGAAGGGCGCGCGACGCAGACGACGCCGCCAAAGCTAGCCAAAGCCATGCAGAAATCCACGAGGTAAAGGTGCTCGCCAAGGACGAGGGCACCCTACGACACACCATGTCAAATGGGGTCGAGTCCAATTTTTGAAAGTACGAGAAGGAATGTTAGAACAGGGTTGATAAAGATGATGCAGCTGGCATCGGCCAGAGGCAATTGCGAAATGGTCCAAAAGGCGAGCGCGGTCGAGCCAAACCCCACGACACAGCGAAACGCCACGACAGGGACGAGGGCAGTGTCAATACGAACGCTGGTTTGAGTGATCAAAATAGCAACCTACGCGGTGGAAGGTTACATAAATCGGATGTCAAAAACCAACCAAATTCAGCACCCATGCGCCCAGCCCCCGCCAAAACATTGCCTCCATGGACGAGACGTAGGCAGATTCATACCTGCCAGTTGAACATCACTTTGTATGAATGCGAGGAGTGACACTTACTTGATGCCACAAGACATGAGACTGAACGTGGTGGCCGATATGGCGACCAAGAAGAGCCCAAGCAAGCGATGCTGGGGAATGGATTCGTCAGGGCATCCTATTGCTCGTACATTGGTAGAGGGCAGCAGTGGGGCAACCTCTTTCAAAGTTGTGGTCAACGATGGCATGTTGAACAATGAAGGATGTTCGATTGGTTCGATTTTGATCGGAAGGACGATGCGCCTGTTGGATTTGGAACAGCAGAGATCATGTCGGTCGATTTTTATATTGTTGAATCGGGCCAATCAAATGTAAGAGTCCTCGACCCAATATGATGACAAGCAGTCAAACATCGTGGCAGCAAACGCCGTATTCAGAGAGCCCCTGCACACCCAAGATAAACGTAACGTAAAATGTCGAAAGAGCGATTGATGTCAAAACAGCGATGGTTTGCTTGATCTCAGCCAATCGGATGTAATAATGAAGTGTAATTGGTCAAAATGGTGCGAAAGTTCCATATGATTGGACAAAAGTAGAGAAAAGCCGCCACAGTGAAGTGGTCTCCTGTTCCATCCTTGGCAAGAACCCGACGGAGGATGAAGCACAAGGGACAAGGTTTGAAGTGAGGTACATGTTTTGCCCATAGCGGAAACAAAGAAGGCCAAGCATAAGTCTGTGGACACAAAGTTTGTCTGTTCAATCGCGATGCTTGCACAGCAAGCCAGTGCAAAGAAGCATTGCAACAACCAGCCATCGACTTTTGTGCACATTAAATGCACTTTATATAGGAATTTGTAAATAACCGTCGCTCTTTTGGCATCTCATTTTTGAGGTTAAAAATGTTTGAGCGCTCTAAATAAAAATGCCAATTTAGTTGAAATCGCCACCTTTTCGTGCGTACTTTGCACATCGATATTGGTTCTAATTTGCAAAATATAGAATTCTCCAAATTTTTTCATCTGAAAAGCCGTCGCTCTTTCGGCATTTTCGTTGGGAAGAAATTTTTACCTCAAACACTGCCTTGCAAAGCAAACTCGTGCCTTGTTGTGTTAAACAGCTTCGGTAAATTGGAACAACGAAGTACTTTGAAGTACTTGGCTATCGAGCACGTTGCTGGTTACAGACTCAAGTTTTGTTGTTGACTTGGGCTGGGTGATAGCAATCGCACAGGAGTGGATGGTAGACATCTCAAGAGGTCTAAGTGCTCACGGAGGAGAGAGGGGGACAAAGCCAAATGCGGTGCTTTTTCAAAATACAACTCGAGCTGGAAGCCGTTGGTCATACCAAGGGGACGTTCGGTCGGGCCTGCCCACCGCATGGACGCGGGCATGTCAAATGCAAGGGGCAGCCAAAGACGAGACGTTAAAATGAGAATGGGTGAAGCGGTAGCGTACTTCGCCAATGAAAATTGAAACAGGACATATAGTTGGAAAACGGAAGAATTCGACGAGAAACACCTAACTACTACTAGAACTTGGTCTTTTCTCCGTCACTCTTGATGACATTTGTCAATGCAACGTCGTGCCATCGAATCGATGAGGTATGGATGCTGACCAGACGTTTGGTTGGACTTTTGGATTCCACAACATTGGTAATTCAATCACACGAATCTGCCTCACCCTAAACAAAGATGTCCAAGTTGAATTAACCACCGAGTACAACTTGCCCGCCTTCCATCTATGCCACAGGACGACGCACCGATGGTCAACGCGTGTGATAGTTGACACTGGAACAACTACACCACCCACGACAATCGCTACCATCCATATTCAGCTGATTTGCCTCTGGCCTTGTCTCAACGAGATCTAGCGGCCTTGGGTCTTCAATGTGTTTGGGTGGTCGAGATCGACTACGAGTCGATCGAAAGCAGGGGACGATTGATGTGAAAAAACGTCAACGAGGAAGGACAACTCAATATGATCGATTCGGTTTGAATTTGTGGCTCCAATCGCACCTATAGGCTAGATTATTTCAGTTTGATTGCCTGGAACTAACTCATCATATCGTGGATGACTATTGGTTGCGTTTTCTGCGGGTTAGTTGGCGCAAAAGCACGCCAAAATACAACATTTTAGAGTAAAAGCACAATATCTCGCCTCGATAACGATTGCAACGATGCAAGGTTTTTAGGTTCAACTCGTCACCGTTGAACCTATCTATTTTTCTTCGCTGTGGCCATTCGCCATTTCAACAATGAACCCCACAACAACGTATGTGTTGCCAGCCCCATCAAGACGCATTGCACTCGAAAGAGATCCTGAGCCATTTCAAAGGCATCTGGGAAGACATGCTCCGCTTTGTGCACCTCGACGATCCAAGAATGGGCCATCGACGCACGAAGTGCAAGATCAAGTACAATCATCGCTTCCATGAGGCCAAATTCCTCCATTTCCACAGAACCGCCGTCGCGCCGTGGCTGCAGTCCCATCGAGTGGCTCGACTAGGCAAGCTATTTGGACGTTTGCCCCACACGCGAGTGCTTGTTGTGCTGGACGCGATGATTGTCGGCAACGTGTCCTTGCTGCAACACGTCCACGACGCCCGCCTCATCAATTTTGCATCCTGTCCCTTGGCTTTAATCGATGTCGCCGTCACTTGGAACCGTGTCGACGTCGCACAATTTCTCCACGATGTGGGCCATCGAGGCATCACCGACTATGGAGTGAAATCAGCCAGCCGTTTTGGAATCGTCGGACTGATACACTCCTTGCGCACTTTCGTCCCACAAGTCAAAAACCGGTGTGTGTTTGTCATGGCGACCGCTTTCGACACCGCCCTGCCGTTGTACTTGACAGATCCCAACGTGGTGGCCAAGTTGGGGAAGTTGACGGCTTTGTGTGACTACGTCGCCGAGTACGGTCATGTGGACGCTCTTGGCTTCCTTATTGGGTTACTCGAGCAAACTTCATCTTGATCGATCAACAGTGACTCGAGAACGTCCACCGTTGGCTGCCACGCCGACAAACGTCTTGAAGGGGCTGTCGACGGCGACGCTGTCTGGAGGGTTGTGCCGTTCAAAGAGGAATTGGACGACAAAGAGATGCCCCATCGCAAAGAAGATCGCTCGCGAAAAATTGTACTGAACATGGCTGGTTCGTTCGCTGCTAGCCACTCGATGACGTCGGCCATGCGACGCAGACATATTTAGTCCATCGGCTGAGCAATGGGCGTCATAGTGTCGACGGGCTAGCGTGGCCATGAAGTGGTGACGACCCTATTTACTCGACAAAGGCTGTCCGATGATAAACGCGGCATCCAATGGTCATCTGGAGGGTTTCAAGTGGTTACGCGCCAACAACATTGGATGCGTGGGATGGTGTCGACATTGCTTCATCAAGAGCGACTTTTCCTGGGTTTCCTCGTGTCCGTGCCAGTCACCAACGACCGCGTCTGCGATGCATGTCGAGCGGCCAACAGGTTTCCGTTGTTGCCTCAGCGGTGTGCTTGCGAGCGCGCGTCCAGTTTTGAACTCTTAGAAGCCGATTAATTTTCATACCAACAACATGAATTTTGCACTTGGAACTTGTCGAGTGATCCACGACCGGCGGCTATCGCGTGAGAGAATCTGACCACTGTCATTACAGGAAGTGACTACATCACGACATCACGGCGCAAGCATCGGTGACCAGCGGGCGCGGCGTGCTGGTTCATGCATTCCTCCGCGGGCAGGTCCCCGCAACTCTGTCGCTGAGGCGGGGCTATCCGTAGGAAATGGGTTCTTGAGACATCACCAATTGTCGTTCCAGATATCTTAAATTGTCACTCCAATGGATCAATACATCTCTTGACAAATGATTCAGATTGTTTGGATTTACCTCCACACCACCGATGATCAGACTTCATTGGTGCGTTTTGTCGTCGCCAGACCACCGCTGGGTGCCATTTTCCCCAATCAAGATGGTCGCGCTCATCTACACCATCCGCCCAGCCCGCCGTATGCCATCGCCGACATGCACACCCAAAGCTGGCGCGAGGCCTTTTCGCACATCTTGACTGCAGAGTACATTCAGTCTTACCACTTTGACCGATGTGCCAGCTATCGCACGCAGCTCGATCCGCCCAATCCATCCAACGGCCGCATCCTCATGCTTGCCGTGCACAAGGAGCTCGGAAGCACCCATGAAGGCGTGGTTGTCCTCTGCGTCGTGCGCAAATCCGGGCTTTTGGCACGTTATCCCTACGAGCTGAGTCTTTTGTACGTCTTGGGGGGGTGTCATGCGTCGGCTAGTCCCTTCTCCGGCCAAGACGGGCATCGGAATGAAAGCGAACGACGCCATGTACTGCAAGGCGATGCTCAAGAACCACTGCGCCTTGCGGTTCTACAGCAAGCTGGGCGTGCGTGAAATAGGGGCAATACACGGTCGACCCAGAAGAGATGGCGAACCTCGCGTGGGACTCGGTGCATGCGTTGCTGGGGTAAACACTTGATTGGTTGGTCACGCTTGTAGGCTTCGAGCGTACGCAAAAGATTGCGTGGTAACGACAAGTCGATTTGTGTGATGTGTGTTTTGTGATGTGGTTTCTTTCCCGTGCCTCAGGGGGCGATGCGATTAGCTCGCGTAGAACTGTGTCAACATGATGGACATGTTTACGTCTGCTTGACGTACACACATTGCTCTTGCAACGACGTTCTTTGGTTGTCGTCACTTCCGGTCGCTCACAGTCACGTACACAACGTAGTGCTGTAGATTGACAATGTCGTTGAGAGTGCCATGCTGCGTCGTCGAGCGAGTGGGCTTGAACAGCCACAGGAGGGTGCGAACGCGAGTGTTAACATCACGACTCGTTCGAGTGGAACAGCCGCAGGATTTGACAACTTTTACCGCCATCGCGAAAAAAGCGTATCGCACCCATGCAGCTGGTGAGCGGATCCCATGCTTGCAATTGTGGTTTGGGGTTGCATGCGACACGACCTTTCGCAGCCGGCAGAATCTTCCTCGCGAATGTTGGTTCAAGTTCCAGAATGCACGTTCCGACCTTGGATCTCAAAATAGACCACACCCACCTCGCACTTTCAATTTCCCACCCGATCATGGTCGTCCCCACTTATACCATCCGCCCCGCTTGCCGCGCCGACGCCGATGCCATCGCTGAGATGCATATGCAGAGTTGGCGCGAGGCCTTCTCCCACATGCTGCCTGCCGACTACATTGACACTGTCAACAGCCGTCGCCATGCCAGCTACCGTGCGCAACTCGCCCAGTCCAATCCATCCAATGAGCGCATCTTGATCGTTGCCGTACACGACCAGCCCAGCGCCACCGACCCCACCACCACCGACGAAGTTGTGGCTGGCATCTGCGCCGTCGGCAAGTCCCGCGCCACGTCAGACGCCCTGGCCCCCTTCAGCTACGAGCTCCACTGCGTCTACGTGTTGGCGGCCTTCCATGGCGGCGGCGTTGCGCAGGCTTTGCTTCGTGCGGCCATGACAACGTTTGGGATGACGGCCACCGACTCGATGTTTTGCAAAGTGTTTTTGAAGAATGTTCGCGCGATGCGGTTCTACAGCAAATTGGGCGCGCATGAAGTCGAGCGAGAAGAAACGACAGAGTACAGCGTCGATCCCGAATTCATTGTCGCCATGGGATGGGACTCGGTGCATACGTTGCTGGGATAAACTGCAGATGCGGTATACATTAGATGCTTCAACATTCAATTTTGCATCGCAATTTGCCATCTTCCTCTGTGAAGACACATATCGTGTTTGTATTATATAGCGTCGTTACCTCTGCTTGTCGAAATCATCTTACCATTGCACTTGTATTCACAAAGCAGGAATGTTCATGGCTCGGAATAAATAGTCAACTTGGCGACAATCTCTCGACAACGGGGAGGACGACAGGGAACCATTCTAGAACGGTCACTGCGAATGTTAGTTCAACTTGCAGAATGAACGTTCAGACTTTGGATCGACATCTTTCACTTTGCTTCGTCATGGTTCGACCACCCTACACAATCCGCCCCGCCCGCCGCACCGACACCGATGCCGTCGCTGATACGTACATATGGAGCTGGAGCGAGGCCTTCTCCCACATGCTGCCTGCCGAGTTCATCGACTCAGTAAACAACGGACGCCACGCCAGGTACCGCGCACAACTCGCCTAACCCTATCCATCAAACAAGTGCGTCGTCATGGTTGCCGTGCAGACCAGCCTTGTGCCACTGACCCCGCCACCACCGAAGAAATCGTGGTGAGGATCTGCACTGTCGGCAAGTCCCGCGCCACGTCACTTGCCCTGGCTCCCTTCAGCTACGAACTGCATTGCGTCTACGTGTTGGTTTCGTTTCACGGCTGCGGTGTCGCGCAGGCGCTGGTCCGCGCGGCCATGACGACATTTGGAATGACGGCCACCGATTCGATGTATTGCAAAGTGTTTTGAAGAACCATCGTACCTTGCGCTTCTACGGCAAATGGGGTGGGCGTGAAGTCGAGCGCGAAGTGTCGACATTTTAGAGCGTCGAGCCAGAGGTCATTGTCACGATGGGTTGGGACTCGGTGCACGCATTGCTAGCGTGAGCCATCGACGCGCTGACTCGCAAGCGATACGAGGTCGTTATTGAGCTGTGATAGCAAGCAACTAAAACGTCATGTCATTGTGAAACCTAGTTTCGAACCAAACAAAGAGATTCTCTCCATCATCCATGTCGACGTCGTTGCGTGATAACTCCACTATGCACTGTCGTACCGAAATGTCTGTCGTCCTCAAGGTTAGGCATTTGAATTGTAGACTTTGCACTACTTTCCTTCCAATATCGCGACCAATGGTCGTGAATGGCCGACCAAAGCCTCCCAACTTCGGGGATTTGAATTTCCTAGCCGTGTCAATCATCATGGAGCCTACAATGCTGGGGGTTGCGGGAAATATGAGCACTGGCGATGCAATATCTGTTGAACGACACAACCCAGTTCCACTTTGACGAAACTCATAAACGCAATTTCAACAGAAATTGAATTCGTCAGTGTTCCTATTTCCAGGTGGAGGGGCGCACACAAATAATACACCAATGTGGCGCGAGCGCCAAGAAAACCATACACTCGACGTCCAATTATTCAGCGCAAGAGTTCGATCACTTGGATGAGGTAGATTTCCTGGGGCTGGGATTTTGCCAGCGCGCGAACCTTGGCTTTGAAATCGGGACCCGCATGTTTCACTTGGAGCTGCAATTTCATCGTCGGAATCGACCGCGCCCCCAACACATCCACGACCATCTTGACGTCTTTGGCTGCGACGCGGCAAGACAGTTCGCGGATTGTTCTGTTGCCCACGAGGGCCTCGGCCAATCGTTGCACGACCGAGTCGTTCGTCTCGCTCACGACGATCGCCACTGCGTGCAACGTGCGGTTGGCAAACAGTTGTGAAAATGGATTACCCGTCGCGGCCCAGCTCGAGACCGATTTCAACGCGCCCGCGTGGATGGCTAGCTCGTGGAGGTGGGGCATGTTGGCCACATGTGGCGCCAAGTCTGAAATGCGAACCGCCTTGGTCTCGTCGATGCGGAGCGATCGGAGGCGCTTGGCCTGTCGCAGTCCGTGTCCGAATGCGTGGGTTTCCGTTTCGGTTGCATGCATGCAGTAGTGGCTCAGATGCAACCGCTCGAGGCGTGGCCAGCGAGGCACGTACTGCGCCAGCCAATGCATGCAGAGGGATGATTCGATCGTGGAAAAGTCCTTGTCGTTGTTGACCAACGTGAGCGATTCGACGGTCGAGTCACACAGCGCCTGGCACAAACGTTGGACGGCGGCCGGGAGCAAGTGATGGATTTCCAAGTGCACGAGGAGGGGCAAGACGAAACGATGGGCGTGGTCGCCCCACGCGATCGACTTGGGCGGGAGCTCTAGGCTCAGAGTGTGCACGTGTGGCATCCCCGCCAAGAACGGACCCACCGAGGCTACGTTGCACCGAGCGACCCGCGCCACCTGGCCGGCAAAGGCAAAGCCCGTGGGTAGCTTGACCTCGTGCAGCGTCAAGTCGACGAGGGTGGCACACTCGGCTAGGGCCTTGTAAAAGGCAGGCACGACGTCAAGGGGCGCCAAGAAGCCCGACCGACCAAAATGGAACGAGACAACGGGGCATGTTTCCAGCCAGCGAACGACGTGCGACAGCATCGCGGATGTGAAGACGAGCGTCGAGACGAGCGAAAATTTGGTCACGTGGGACGTTTCAAGGAACGCCACGAGGTCGGTGTGGGCAGTTCGAGACGTGGGGGTGCACAAGCCCATGTAGAGGGCATCGAGATGTGCAAGCGAGGGTGGACCGTCGATGCCACGGGGAATGGCGTAGCTGGCGCAGGCGTGCTTGTTGCTCCACGTGCCAATTGCCTCGTGGAGACGCTGGTGCCGCGCTGACGTTTCAAGCAAGAGGGTTGTCGTAGCTGGCAATTTTGATTGAAAGCGAGTCATGTCAACGAGGCCCTCTGGTAATTCGACGATCGAATGGTACGTGGCAACAGCAGAGAGCGACGCGAGTGTGACGGCGGTTCGAGTGGGCTCGCCGCCGTGTCGAGGCCAGACGTGCGATGACGGCACGACCGGATACGTCAGCCGTGCGCTGTGTGGCCATAGAACGTCTGCGTGGATGTAATGACGGAGCGCCAAGAAGTGCGCGAGGTCCCCGAGCACTCCGTCCGCCGTGTTGATGGCGTCGAGAAACGCAAAGAAGCTGAGGCTGTCGGGGACGAAGAGGGCGATGCGCTCGATCAGGTCCGTGGGAAGCTGCCATTGGGTTAGTCTAGACTTGGACGATGTCGTCAAAGTCGACGACGGTGGCGGTGGCTGGTGTGACGCTGAGCGCGACTGCTTGGTACCCATGGGATTTTATCTTGATTGTCGTCCTATTTGTCGCGATTGTTTGAACCAATCAAATTCCAGCAATTTCAAAGCCGTGGGTGTCACATCTGTTGGCGAAGCAGAAAAACTGAGCGCGCTCGACCACCAATTCACTTTTCATTGGATTTTTTGATCTCGTACGACGAATACACGTATCATGGACGTAGTTGAGTTCACATATGTAGCGCGGGTGAAGGAGCGGTTGGGCCTGAGATACTAGTCGTTCTCTATTAACGTTGCATCTGAACGATTGTTTGACAACGCTTTGAACGACGAAAAGCGAGTTGAGGGGCCAAACTTTCAAACAATTGGATCGTAAAGTGTCCAAGCCTCGTCCGTCAGTTCCATCGGGGTTAGGTTTGTCTCGGTTTCCGACATGTGACGAAAGTGGAGAATATTTGTGACGAGGAATCCATTCATTTTGGGGCCGCATGAGTTGCAACACCATTCCAGGCCAGAGGAACGAGATCTTGGCTCCAGGAAGATTTGCAATTGTCGCGCCCGTGAAGGACAGGTAGACCAGAGTTGGTCGCCCAGAAAGTCGTTTGTTCAACAGAAGTGCTGCGAAATCGAGCGCCTCGATCTCAGCACGAAGGTGGACATCAGGCACGACCACCATCCGCCCAAGACGCTGGACTGACGGCCGAGTTGTATTAGCGCACCAACCATGGTGTCATCAACAAATTGTTTGCAATAGTCCACGGCATCTTGATGATTGTGGCAGCACAGGATGTGGGGCTGCAAGTCAGTACGTCAAACGTGCTTTCGCTGACAAGTTGAACTTTGGGGGCAATGGCAAGTCAATCTGGGGACAACTACTTTGAGTCCAAGGCGCTCGTTGCCATGGGGCATTGTTAGGGCGACAAACCACCGCTGTTGCTTGGACATCCCAACCCCCAAGCCATCAAACCCCTCGTCAATATCTAGAAACTCGACACAGAAGGAAGTCGTCTCGTACCTTTGCGAGTAGAAATCGCATGGGGGGGCACTGCTTGACCAACACCCCCGCCGCAGCAAGTTGCGCACAAGCACAGCTGAGCATTCCTCATTCGCTTTGTGACGCTCCGACAGATTACCATATTCCCATCCATCGACATGGTCGATTGCACCCCCACCACATTTGTCAACTTCAACCAAATTTACCGTATGCGCGTGTGGGTGCGCAGCGACTTGGTTAAAGTTGCGCCAATCCTCAACGATGTGCATGCACCAAGTATGCTCACTTGCGCATCATGTGAGCCTACCTCTTGTAGACGATGTGGGACCCACTGCGAACCCTGCAGAAGCAAGTTGGCCGTGGACGTTTGTTGGTTTCAACAACCTCGCTCCGCCAGGCGAGATCTGAAGGTGTCGATGATGCTCAATATTTGCTGATGTGGGTGATGGCGCATATGTGTTTTGATTGGTCGAGACGGGAGCCCTCTGCCAATGAAACACCGATGTCGCCAACATCGGAACATTCGCATTCCTCGGCGTTCGGCAGTCCAAGGTCACCGTTGGAGGTGGCATAGCACGACGAGAGTATAAACGTGGAGCAAGCCCACTTCATTTCACAACTACCATGGCCAAAGCTACGTCATCTTCTCCCGAATCCATTCCGCTGGTCATCAAGATCGCATCCGCCACCGACGGCCAACTGTCGCCGCCGCCGTCGCCGCGCCATCGCTTGCTTGGCCTTGGCCTCGTCGCCATGTCTGCCTTCACGTTCAGTCTCATGTCAGCTGCGATCAAGTACGTGTCACCTCGTCCATGAGCCTGATTGCCCATGCTAGATACGAATCGAGCTACATGTCGTCCATGGAGACGCTCTTCTGGCGCAGCTTTGTCGCGTGGGTCTTCATTCTCGTACGTTTGTCCATCTTTCGTGCATGCCTCGTTCGAACCGTCGTCTAGATCCTGATTCTCGTCACGCGCACAAGCTTGTATGTGTCCCGTGACATGGTGCCTTATGTGGCCTTTCGCAGCGTCATTGGCTTTTGCTCGATGGCCCTCACGTTCTGGACCATGTCGCAAATGGTCTTGGCCGACGCGAGTTGTATCATCTTCACCTCCCCCGTCATGACCTTTCTCCTCGTAATCCACACTCTGCCATTGACCTTGCCTCATGTCCTCGTAGGGTGCCCTTGTCTTGGGGGAACACATCAAACCCGTGGACTTTGCTTTGGCCATCTCTTGCTTTGGCGGTGTCGTCTTTGTCGCACGTCCCGTCTTCCTCTTTGGCGACGCTGAATCCCCCGTCGCGGCCGCCCA
>VJMH01005181.1:0-22556 GCA_009835185.1 Aphanomyces stellatus | reverse complement strand
GGAAAGTTCTCTTTGATGGCCGGTATCACCTTGTTGATGACGTAGTCTTGGTACACGTCAGCGTTGACGTTAACAAGAGTCGTAACCATGGTGCCTGCTGGGCGATTGCGCGAGTTCCGGGCAGCAGGAGCGGACTTGACGATCGGCCACATCCCAATCTTGCCGTCAAAGGGAGCATTGCGAGCATCGTCGTGCCGAGGTCGGGCCACAGCCGCCAAGAACATGACTTTCGGGATGAATCGCTTGCTCTTGCAAGCGCGCCGCTTCAGCGTCTCTCCACGGGTCAGGTACACTTTGCGCGTGTCCTTGTCTGCATTCAACCACTTCTCGTCCAGATGGACTACGTCCCACATGCCATCGAACTCCAAGGCCGGGGTTTGCAAAATGCGAGTCGTTCCAGTTTGTTTTCGACGGTCAACAAGGGTTTTAGGCGGGATGAGCGGCGTTGGAGAGTTCCTGCCTTGAAGTGGCGAGAGAGAGTTCCACGGCTGAGTCCCGTTGCGGCAGCCATGTCTCGCATTGTTGAACGATGCTCTTGAGGTACGGCCAACACCATGGCAGTAACTTGTTCTGCCGTGTAGCGACGTTTCGGACCGACGAGTCCGGCCTTCTTGGGCGACAAGGATGCGGAGCAGTTCCAGACAGTCCACAGCTTGGACACGGTGAGTCGGCTGATGGAGAATTCGGCAGCAGTTGCCTTGATGGAACCACGGGGCAACTTGCCCTTCACGGCCAACGATTAGAGATGCTGGATGACTTCCAGTCTCTTGGCAGCGGTGAGTTCTCGGTTGCTTTGGGTGTTTTGCATGACGGCAAATTCAAAAATGACCCGAGGTCCCGAACTTCTGAAATATAAAAGAATTTATTTTCTATTTTTATTCCTCACTCGTTTTTTAAGGGGTTTTCCTCGCCAAAACGCAAGTTTCCCGCCTTGCAGTCAATGGGCAATTCCTTTATCTTTTGATTTTCTTTCAAACTCGGTATCACACTGTGAAATTGGACAAAAAATCATTTTTTGGGGACTTGTCAAAGCCGAATGTATACAGTAATGTGGGACAGAGGAAGTACTAGTATTCCTTCACTTGGCACTAATTTGATACCGATTCCGGATATGAAAAGGATATTATGCATTTTTACAGTCCAAGCCAGGAGCGGCCAATTTTCACTGCAAACTGACGACACATAAACTCCGGAGTAAAACAAATTCCCTTGAATTAGTTGAATGGAAAGACTGCGGTTCACTGCTCGCCAAGCAAACACCAGAAAGAATTTCGCCTGCTTTTCCTAGGCAGTGTCCTCGGTAAAATCGCTTTTATAATAATTTTGGTAATAAACTGCTCAGTCGACTGACATGCGCCGCGTCGTGGGAAAAAGTGAAAATATTGTGCAGCAAAGTCGTTCGTGTACCAATAGTTAAGTTAATTGCGGACATCTTGAGATTCAAAGATACCACCAGTATCGTCGACAGATGCGTCCGGCGAGTCATTTTTGAGAAGCCAGCGCTTGTTTGGGGCTACAACAAAAGTTGGAGAGGACGGTGCCCCGTGGTTTTCGTCGACATTGAGGGTCGTCGGTTCAGTGAAGGCCGTATCTTCTTCCTTTTCTTCTTCACGTGAAGTCTCGTGCTTCGAGAATCGCTCGGTGAGAACGCACTGGGTTTCTTCCTCCTCGACATCGTCTTCCTCTTCCACTTGCCGAATGTCGATCTGTTCTCCAAGGGTCATCATGCAAGCTTGCATCTGATGGAACGCTTCCCGTGCCGTGGCGAAGCGAGCCTTCATCACCAATACCTCTTCCTTGGCTCCACTACAGGAGGTTAAGAAGATGAAAACGACATGCACCAACCGATTGCTTTCTTGTTCGTTGTCACTCGTTCGATGAACCGAGTCCAACTGATGCAGAAGTTTTTGTTTTTCGACTTCCAATTGCCGCGTCTATGACCAAATTGTCAAATGTAGCTCACCATGGCTGGCTATACCTTTTGGCTATTTGCACCAAACTTTGTTTGCAATTCTTCCAAATTTGTTTTGTGTACCTCCACCAAACTTTCGGCCTTTAGGGCCCTTCGTTGGGCCGCCTCAAGTTCATCTTGTGCTTGTTTGTGTTGCTCCTTTTCTTGCAACCAGCTCTTTTCAACTTCGACGCAACGGCTTTCCAGTAGCTTGTGCTTCACTTCAAGCGCATCGAACTCTTGTTGTCGATGTTCATCTTCCAGTGCCTTCGCACGCGCTTTGGATATTTCTTCTTGAAGCGAGTCGTTTTCTTGTTTTTTTTCTTGCAACGTTATGAGCATTACTTGCAACTCCTCCTTCAAGTCACTTTCCCGTTTCCCAGCTTCAATCAACCGCTGGCGAAGCTCCTGTCGCATTGTGCAGGTGAAGTGACAACATACACATGATGAGCGTACTTGATTCGCCCGTTGCATTGCTTCTGTCCCGGAAATGAGCTCATCTCGTTGCATAGACGAAGAAACACACAACTTCTTTGCACTATCAATCACAGACTTGGGCTCCGGGGTTTGCGATGGACGCTTTGCTTTGACGGGTGTTGTTAGTTGCTCATGGCTTCTATTCGAACATGTGAATAAATTTGCCGCCCAAACCTCGTACGCGAATTTGAACTCGAAAAATGTCGGCTCAACTTTCGAGTCAGGTTTGGTGAAGGAGATAACGTCGTTCTCAAAGACCTGGCGCTCAATTGAATTGCCAACCATAGTACCGTTGATGTATACACCATTGGAGCTCATATCTTTCAACCAAGCAGTTCTGTCGTCGCCTGAACCTCGAGCCTCCATAACGCATTGCTATCGAAGACGACGGTAAGACAATTACGGGTATCGTCGGCCAATACGTACTAATCCGCTTATCCACGGCTTGTTGATGACAATATCTGCTCTGAGGCTGATTCTACCGATGCGGCATGGCGACAAGTTAAGGTCAAACGTCCCAAGTTGCCCGACCAGTTGGCCCCACATGAACGCTTCAATCGAGAATTTGTGTTCGTCGACCGAGAAACCCGGTTCACCGGTTTCCGACCGAACCGGTCTGAACTCAATATTTTATGCAGTGGTCTTCTAGTACTAGTACTACATCATGCACTCATAGTAATACTCCGTAATAATAGTACTACTAGTACATCCAATGCAGTGTCTAATTATAGGCGACCAATCAAATCGTTGCGCGGGGTCGATTCCTAAACATTTTGATTGTGGCACGCGCCGCAGAAACAGGATTGAATAATCGATTTGGATGATGGCGAGCGTCCATGTTGAGCCATGAATTCAACGTTTCATTTCACCATTCACTGCCAACACCTCAGTTGTGAGCTCACCAACACGATGACCCAATCGACTGACCCTGTCCCCGAGCCCAAGTCCGTCGAAGAAAACTGCCCTGCGTTCACGGCGGGATGCCCCTTTGCCGCGAAAGAGCAGGTCGATCATGTCGCCCAATGCCCGTTCTTTGCCGAAGGCTGCCCCTTCAAGGGCATTAATGATGTGCACAAGCTTTATACTTCGTTGGAAGCCTCGATTCCGGAATCCCATCAGAAAGACGGCACCGACAGTACGTGTCGATATGAATTACATCGAATCTAAGGCGATGTGTGAAGTCAAGAGCAAAGTCCTCTCCATGTTCAAGTTCATCCACGAAGCCAGCGCAAAGAAGAAGGAAGACATGGGAACCTGCCCTATGTTTGCCACCACGTGTCCTTTCAAGACCATCATGGTCAATGGTCGCCCGCTCGTTGACGAACTTGAAGTCCGCTCGTGGGCCTTTTTCGTTGACGAAGACAAGTGCCCTGCATCAACGCCCGGGCACTTGGCCGAGGACCTCAAATATGGCACGAAGAAATCGCACAAGGAAGCTGAGAACGTCCACTTTGTGCGCGAGTTCATCAAGGGCCGCATCAACAAGGACGTGTACAAGGTCATGGTCGCCATGCTTTACTATGTTTACTCGGAACTGGAGGCGCAGATGCGCGACGCCGCTGCCAAAAACGACCCGATCTTCACGCCCCTGCATTTTCCCGCCGAACTCGAGCGCAAGGAATCGCTCGAGCAAGATTTAATCTACTACTACGGCACCAATTGGAAGGACGCGATGCCCAAGCCAACAAAGGCCACGACGGAATACATCGAACGCCTGCGCTTCGTGGGCGGGAACCAGCCGGCGCTGCTCGTGGCCCATGCGTACACGCGGTACATGGGCGATCTCTCGGGTGGCCAAATCCTCAAGCGCACGGCCATCAAGGCCATGCACCTCCAAGACGGCCACGGCACGTCCTTTTACGACTTTGACAACATCACGACGTCGCACAAGCTCTTCAAAGACAAGTATCGTCATGCACTTAACGGACTCGACATCTCCGATGGCATTTCCGTCCAATTGGTCCAAGAAGCCAACGTCGCGTTCCTCCTCAACATGAAAGTGTTTGAGGAATTGGATGTTTTGAGCGGATTCAACACGGAGGAGCAACAGCAAGCCGAGGCCTTGGTGCGCCGCCGCCAAGGTATGACCGATGCCGCCACTAACGACGAAGAAGCCAAGTCGGGCTCGGTTTGCCCCTTTGCCAAAATGATCGGCCAGCCCGGCATCAAGGAACTCGCGATGAAATACCACGGCGACGACCTCAGTGCCGAGGAATTCGCACAGCTCAAAGCTGAAGTGAGTGCGATCCAAGCTGCGGAGCGTGCCCAATGGCTCAAACAATACGCCCTTTCCACGGCGATTGTCGCCATTGCCATAGCCGTCGGCGTCACCGTCCGCAGCTACTTTTTCACGCAGGTGTAGTCGAGCCCCTTTTTAAAAATAATTTAATCGTAACGGTTGCTCCAAAATACTGCGACGCTTCGGCGCTGTGTGAAACGAAAGTAGGCACATAACCAAAAGGGATGGGCGACGAAGCGGTGGGATGCACCGACGATGCCTCCTAACGAACTGCGATAGGAATACAACGTCGAGTACACGGACGACAACCCGGAAGAACTCAAGTGGCTCAAGCGCGCGGGCAAAGTCAAGATTACGTATCTAAACGGCGACACGTTCGAAGGCAGCGTAAACGAAAACAAACTCAAACACGGCCCTGGCAAGTACACGTGGATGGAGAAGACCGAAGACGACGAGGCCAAGGAAGTCGCGTGGTACGAGGGCGACTACGACAACGGAAAGAAGCAAGGCTTGGGTAAAATGCTCTTCCCCAACGGAGACACGTTCCACGGGCAATGGAACAACGACATCATACACGGCCAAGGAACGCTCATGTACAAGAACGGCGACATCTTCAGCGGCAGCTACGAATATGGAATAAAGCAAGGCAAAGGCACGTATGAGTTTGCCGAAGACAAGAGCCAGCTCATTGGCAATTGGGTCCAAAACACGATCGTCGACGGCAAGTGGCTCTTCAAGGACGGCGGCTACTGCACGGGCCACTTTGAAAATGCGACGCCGATCGGCCTGTGCCTCTACCAATTCCCGAACGGACTGCAGCAGGAAGGCGAGTACGTCAAGGTTGAAGGCGTCAACGCGGCGGGCGACGCCGTCCAAGTGCACACGTGGAAGGGCGAAGGAATTACCAAGGTCTTTTAAGGATTATTGAATGTAAGTTTTCAAGAAGCGGCGGTGAAAGTCGTTGCGGATCGTGTCATTGATAAAACGCTTCTTCGTTTCCGGCTCGTTGCGCGATTGGTTCTTGAACACGACGTCATCGTTCCACTTGCGCTTGATGGTGGCGCTGCCAGACGGAATATTCCGTGCCTGTGCGCTTGTCAAAGGGTTGCCCAAGAGGATTTCTTCCTTGCGCTGGTTCTCTTCGACTTCTCGGTCGACCATTTCCTTCTTCAGGCGCTCTTCCTCACGCTCCTTCTTGATCTTTTCCAGCTCTCGCATTAGTTCTTCCTCTTCGTCTTCTGAATCATCGTCGGAATCCGAGTCGTCGCTGTCGCTGTCTTGGCGTGTGTCGTCGTCTGCGTCGTCGTACTTGGCCACGACATCCTTCGCCCGGTCTTCCCACTCGTCGCCCTTGAGAAGTAGCATCTTGTTCTCTTTCAAGCGCAACATCTTTTGCTGCGCCGTGTCCACTTCCTTCCCCTTCTCTTCTTCGTACTTGCGCTCGCGTTCTGAGAGCTCACCCTTGAGGTCCTTCATTCCGAGTTCATCGACCGTGCCTTGGCCAATTTGACGAGTCTTGAGCTTCGTCTGCCCAGGCAAGTCACGGGCAGAGAATTGCATGCTCACTTGCCCGCCAGCGTTCCATCCGCCTTCGTTTTTCTGCCCCACTGCCGCGTGCCATGTTGGTCGCGCTGCTGTCGTCATGATTCTCCGGCCAAGCGAATCGAAATCGGATTTGCCGAGCAAGAAGTTGGACGTCCGGTGTTTGCTGTCGAATTCGGCATTGGATCCTGGTAAATGCGGGTTTTATGCCCTGATGTATCGGGTATATCCAAACAAATACCCGGTGGTAACCTGTTAGAAGGACCATCCGATAATAGAACTTGAAAACATCCTAATTTCGTACTTCGCTCAGGCTCGCCACTGGTTCAAAAGTTCCTGCCGCTGTTGACCGCAGAACCATCCACGACACACCAAGCTCGAAGAAGTATTGACTCGGGATGGCCCCACGAAAGTCCTCCAGATCTTCGTCATCTGAATCTAGATCCTCACCGAGTCCGCGCCGTCGAAGTCCTTCTCCCAAACGGCAGGAGGACGGAACATCGAGAAGCGACAGGGATCGCAGACGACGAAGCGTGTCGCGAGAACGACGCAATGAAGACCGCCGCTCGCGTTCGAGATCACCCAAACGAGCGCGGACACGAGAACGCCGCAGCAATGAAAGAGGATCAGAACGTGGCGGCCCGGATGCTCGACGCACAGACGAAGGCCGCGATCGACCCCGCGACAATGACTCTCGTCCAAAGCACGACAACAAGGAAAACAAGGAGCCCGAAGAGCCCGTCGTGAGCAAAAGCAAGACTGTCAACATTTTGACCCAGGACACGCGCAGTGGCCGTACCGGTGGCGTCTACATTCCCCCTTTTAAGTTGGCCCAAATGAAGCGCGAAATCGAAGACAAGACGTCCCAGGAGTACCAGCGCACGACATGGGACGCCTTAAGAAAAAGTATCAACGGGCACATCAACAAGGTGAACGTGTCCAACATCGCCAACATTCTCCCCGAGCTCTTTCAAGAGAATTTGGTGCGCGGCCGCGGTCTCATGGTCCGCTCGATCATGAAAGCCCAGCTGGCGTCGCCTGGTTTCACACACATCTACGCCGCCCTCGTGGCTGTGATCAACACAAAGCTCCCCGAAAACGGCGAATTGCTTGTGAAGCGCGTGGTCCATCGTTTCCGTCGCTCGTTCAAACGCGGTGACAAGGTGGTCGCGATTGCACTTGTCCGCTTCATTGCCCATTTGGTCAACCAGCAAGTGGTGCACGAGTTGATTGCTCTGGAAGTCTTGTGGCTCTTGATTAAAAACCCGACGGACGATTCCGTCGAAGTGGCCGTGAATTTCACCAAGGAAGTCGGCGCGATGCTGACTGAAGTGTGCCCCGAAGGATTGCGCGCGATCTTTGAGCGTTTCCGCGGCATTTTACACGAAGGCGAGATCGACAAGCGCGTGCAATACACGATCGAAGGGCTCTTTGCGATCCGAAAAGGCGCCTTTGCAGATTACCCGAGCGTGCACCAGGAGCTGGATTTGGTTGATTCGAACGACCAGATTACCCACGAACTGGGCTTGGAAGACGAAGTCGACGTGGAAGACAAGCTGGACGTGTTTCGATTCGACCCCGACTTTGCCAAGAACGAGAAAATGTGGGGCGAAATCAAGAAGGAATTGCTCGGGGAAGACTCGGATGACGACGACGACGATGGGTCGGACGAGGACGAGGACTCGGAGAAAGAAGACGACGCAACGCCGGCAGCCACCAACACTGTCACCATCCACGACATGAGCGAGCAAGACTTGACCCACTTGCGCCGCACGATCTACTTGACCATCATGTCCAGTGTGTCGCACGAAGAATGCGCGCACAAACTCCTGCGTCTCAACATTCGCCCGGGCCAAGAGCCCGAGATCTGCTCCATGCTCATTGATTGCTGCGCCCAAGAACGGACGTACCTGCGCTACTATGGGCTACTCGGCCAACGCTTTTGCCTCGTCAAGCGCGAGTACCAGTCGGCCTTTGACGACCAGTTTGCAAACCAATACGCGACGATCCATCGCCTCGAAACCAACAAGCTGCGCAACGTGGCCAAATTTTTCGCGCATTTGCTCTTCTCGGACGCACTGCCGTGGACCGTTTTTGAATACATTCGCCTGAACGAAGAAGAAACGACGTCGTCGAGCCGCATTTTCATCAAGATCCTCTGCCAAGAACTCTCGGAGCATTTGGGGATGCAGAAACTCAAGGAGCGCTTCCACGACGAGTTCATGGCTGTCACGTTTGCGGGTCTCTTCCCGCGGGACAACCCGCGCAACACGCGGTTCGCGATCAACTTTTTCACGTCCATTGGTCTTGGGGGCCTCACGGTCGAGTTGCGAGACCATCTCAAAAATGCACCCAAGATGCTCATGGCCGCCGCCCCCGTCGAGAGCGACAGCGACTCGTCGGACGACAGCGACAGCAGCTCCAGCTCGTCGTCGTCGTCGAGCGGGTCGTCCTCAAGCGGCTCTTCCAGTGACAGCAGTTCGAGCGATTCCGATTAAGCGATTAACATGTACTTGACTTTGAAAACACGATCTTGCAACATGAGCTGCATCGTCTGTTGAAGTCGAATGCGCACTTAACCGGGCCGGTGGTTTCTGCGGATATTTATACACCCAAGAGGCGCCCACAGGTAGAGCATTTGTCGTTTCGGAGCGACTCGACGCTTGCATCATCCAAGGAGTCTAACGATGGACGAGAAGACACGACGCCCCGAGGGTACGACACGGTTGCATCTCGAAGCCCCCCCTCATGAACTTGTAGACACGCCTTTCAAGCAGCAGAAGCTCAAGGCATGGCAGCCGATCCTGACGCCCAACTGGGTCATTGGCACGTTCTTTGTTGTCGGGCTGATTTTCATTCCCATCGGCGTGGTTCTTCGCATTGAATCGGACAACGTACGACGACCATGAGTCTCTCCTTCCCACTCGATCCCTCGCTAGGTCGTTGAATATTCGATTCAATACGACGGCGACGGCAGCTTTGCCGTCGGCGCAAGCGACCCCATCTATTCCAACACGAACGTCGCGGGGTCCTCAGGATGCACATTGGGTGACGCCGACGGCAACAAGTTCAATCTGAACCAACACGGCTGCCTCCTTAAGTTCAAACTCGACCGAGACATGAACGCACCCATCTTCATCTACTACCAGCTCGACAACTTTTACCAAAACCACCGCCGCTACGTCGCGTCCCGCAGCGACGATCAACTGCGCGGAAACCAGCCGACGTCGCTCACGGACTGCGATCCAATGCAGCAAAGCGCCGACAACACAGTGCGTTACACGGACTTTCGAGACTCGGTCGGCACGAACGGCACGTGGAACTTGGTTCCATGTGGTCTTATTGCCAACAGCCTCTTCAACGGTGCGTTTCCGTCTCTCTTGGCCTCGTCTCATCTGGCTCTAGACATCTTTTGGCTCAACAGCGTTCGCACACCCACGGGCGGCTACTACGGTCAGTCGGACACGTACCCTGGCACGACAACGTCCGTGGTCAACCTCATGAGTCAATCTGGCATTGCGTGGAAGAGTGATATTGACTCCAAGTTCAATAACAACAACGCCGCGAACCGCCAGGCCAACGAAATGTACTTGTGGCAGAACCCCAACTACCGCTTCATCATTCCGAGCGGCCCGAACGTCCCGCCCGTGGCCAATGTGACGGCATGGACAACAACGACCGACACCAACTGGGGTGTCAAGAGCGAGCACTTTATCGTGTGGATGCGCACGGCGGGGCTGCCCAACTTTCGCAAGCTCTACGGTCGCATCGATACAAACCTCCCCGCGGGCACGACCCTCGAATTCCTCGTCTCGAGCAGTACGTCCATGTCACAATATCACATGTCTAAGGCTATGGTAGACTTTGTCGTGTCGGCGTTTGAAGGCAAAAAGTCGCTCGTGCTCTCGACGACGTCGTGGTTTGGCGGTCGCAATCCGTTCTTGGGCGTGGCCTACATCACGGTCGGCGCGCTCTGCATGGTGCTCTCGATTCTCTTCTTTGCCAAGCACAAGCTCTCCCCGCGCAAGCTTGGTGACACGCGCTACCTCGTGTGGAAGAACAACCAGTAATCCCGTCACGTGTTTGCATATATTTGAGATTAATAGTTCATAACACACCCATTTCGTACTCGATGTCTACGCCGCGGCGGTGGGTTCGGTCGACGCGCGACGGATGGCAATGACGGCGACGCAGGCAATGATGATCACACCGCCGAGGATGCTCCATGGATTGATGACCTCGCGCAGGAGCAGCGCGTCCCACACAAACACAAACACGACATCCAAGTAGCGCATGGCAGACGCGACGCCGACATGTTCAATTTGGAGGCCCTTGGTGAGAGAGATTTGACCGAGAAAGCCCAGGAGACCGATGGCGCCGATGCCAAGCCATGCGTAGAGGTCCAAGGCAACGTGGAAGACCTGCATCACATGGGACACAAAGGAGGAGGAGGAGGAGCGTACGTGGTCAAAGATGGCGATCCAAATGCCCGAGATGATGGACGAGGAGAGCATGAGGTAGTGTACAACGACGAGGAAGTGGATGGACGGCATCTTGCGAATGACGACAAAGGCGACGGCTTTGGCAAAGGCGCCGACGAGGGCCGCGATGATTGCCGCAGCGGACGCGATCTTGACCAGTTCATTCGAGTGGAAGAGGAAGACGGGGCGGACGACAAAGACGACACCGGTCAGTGCAACGATCGCACACGTCACGTCGATGCATTCGACCTTTTCTTTCAAGAAGGCGGCGCCCTGTCGACAACAGATGAGAGACGAAGAGGGACGACGGCGTCGTACGAGGAAGAAGGTCATGATGGGCGTGGTGAAGATCAAGACACTCGCGTCGGCCAAGACCATTTGCGAAATGGCGTAGAACGCACACGACATGGAGATGAAGCCACAGAGGCACCGGATGGCCAAGTACCAACGCAGCTCGACCTCGACAACCAAGCTTGTCTTGGTGTACAAAACGACGAGCTGTATGTTGCCCCGTCAGTCACAAAGATCATATGAGCTTGTCGTACGAGATTGATGATCCATGCGATGCTTGAGCGCCAGAAGACTGTCTCCATGGACGAGAGGTAGACGCTTTCATACCTACGACGACGATGCAGAGGGTGGATGCAGGCGTTAAGTGTACTTGATTGTAGCCGACATGAGACTAAACGACAAGGCGGAGACACCGACGAGGCCAAGACCAAGGAGCTTGTGGTACTTCTTCGCCCCCGCGACCAACGGCAGGCTTTCGCTGGGGTGTGACATCGTCGACAGAAGGGGGAATGGGGAGTCTGCGACCCCCTCAACGTTGCCTTTCACTTTGGCAGGACGGGTTCTGATTGGTTCGTTCGACATGGCTTTGTGCATCTGCAGCAGCGACGCCGCCAATGGCGCGGCATCGTCTAAGGAAGAGAGAGCTCATTCCCACAGTTTTTGTTGTTCCTGAATGCAAGACAGGTTTCACCCCGTGCGAGTCGATGGCTGTTGATGGTACGTGCGAACTGCGTGCGATGAAAAGTGTCATTGGTGCATTGCCGTCTTGATTTCGACCCTTGTTCCTCTCATGTGCAGCCATCGCAGCGCCATGACTTTGGACATGTGGAAATACCCTTGTGTTATGCAGGTGTGGCATGTGCTTTCTCCGCACCTGCGAAGGCATGGAGTCGCAAGCGTGGCCTTTACGGTTGTCGTGGCCGATACAACCACGCACGACGCATTGCATGCAAAAATCGAAGAAAACAATCATTCTTCGAAGCCAGTTTGACGGCGTGAGTATACATTGTTCAAGTGTAGCGTATGAAGGCGAAGTTCTATGGGCTATTGTATTTTTTATCCAACTCTGAAAGAAGTATTCATATTTCAAGTCACCAATCACCAATAGAATAAAACCCCTCGTAGTTTGTAACAACGGCGGCGGTCAAATCTTGCCTTCGAGGACCCTCAGACCCGAACTTCTCCGGCCAGCATCATGAGTACCGGTGCCGCGAAAGACGAGGAGCATTCCCGACGCCCCGAAGGTATATGATGATTAATATGGTCTTCTTAATGGACACACGTAGACACGCCCTTCAAGCAGCAAAGACTGAAGGCCTGGCAGCCCATTTTGACTCCGTCGTGGGTCATTGGGACGTATTTCCTCGTCGGCTTGATCTTCATCCCCATCGGTGTCATTCTGTACCATCAAAACATGGATGTACGCGGGATGTTGTGCGACACGAATTGAACATGCGCGTCTAGGTTGTTGAAATGGGGATTCAATACGACGGCAAAGACGACTCGTCGTCGTTGCTCACTGCCGGCGCTTCCATCCAGGGCTTCACCTCCAAGTCAAATTGCTCGCTTCCCAACGATTCGTACGGAAACAAATTTGACCTGAACCAAAGTGGCTGCATCATCTCTTTCACCACCACGCAAGACATGAAAGGGCCCATCATGGTGTACTACCAATTGGACAATTTTTACCAAAACCACCGTCGGTATGTCGTCTCCCGCAGTGACGCGCAGTTGCGTGGACAGCCTAATGCGGCAACGACCACATGCGACGGCGCGCTCGAGGTCTCGGCGACCAAGTTCAACTCGACGGACGAAACCACGCCCGGTGTCAACGGCAAGTACAACATGAATCCATGCGGCCTCATCGCCAACAGTCTCTTCAACGGTATGTCCCAGCATCCATCCATGGCTTGTCTAATGCGCGGGTGGTAGATATATTCTGGGTCAACAGTATCACGACCCCCGACGGCAAGACGCTTTACCAAACGGACAAGTACAATGGCGTCGACGTTGTCAATGTCATGAACCAATCCGGCTTGGCGTGGAAATCGGACTTGCAGACCAAGTTCAAGAACTACGACACGATCTCGGACAGCGACCTCTACTTGTGGCAAAACTCGAAATACCGATGGGTCATTCCTGGCGCCAAAGGCCAAGCGCCCATCGCGAACAAGACGGCTTGGACGACGACTACCGAATCATACGGCGTCGAAACCGAGCGCTTTGTCATTTGGATGCGCACGGCCGGGCTGCCCAACTTTCGAAAGAAGTACGGCCGCATCGACCACGACTTGCCCAAGGGTACCACCATCCGCTTCCTCGTCTCGAGCAGTATGTGTGATTCCTTCCGCTGCAGTATATAGTGTTGACACTTGGCTAGACTTTCCCGTCCAAAGCTTTGACGGCCGCAAGTCGCTGGTGATGTCGACCCTCTCGTGGTATGGCGGCAAGAACTACTTCCTCGGCATGGCCTACATGGTCGTCGGCGGGGTGTGCATGCTCCTCAGCCTTTTCTTCTTTGCCAAGCACAAGCTTTCGCCTCGCAAATTGGGCGACACCAACTATTTGGTCTGGCGCGGGAAGAACTAAGTTTTGAAAATGCACCTTTGATTCGACAAGCTGCGTTTCTTGATGGCGGGTTGACTCAATTTTTCGCCTGATTCAGGGATTCAGGGACATTCAGGTTATTTGGAATAACGTCGTAAGAAACAGGTTTAACGTCCTGTGTGTTTCAATATGACCACCTGCTCGACCGCAACCGGATTTTACGTCCAACAACGAACATACAAACATCAAGATATATTCGATCGATGTCAACCAGTACAAATTCCCGTCGTGCTGAAAATGACGTCTTTTTGTATACTTTAAACGTAGGATGTGATGCTATTGATCGTCGTGATATCTATACAAACTCCGAACGTTCATGCCATTGGGAGAATTTTGACGCACGTACGTGCACTTCATTCCAGGAAATTATACCGAGGCAACGAACGCCATGTCCCGCTTCCTCAACGAACCCTTGACGGAAAAGAGCTCCAACACATTCGAGGCCTCTGAGTTGGGCCTCAAGATTGGTGTCAGCTGCATGCAGGGGTGGCGCGAAACTATGGAAGACGCCGAGTTGATTGAACCCCAGCTTCCCGGGAAGAAGGCAGCCTGTTTGGCCATTTTCGACGGACATGGCGGCGACTTCATTGCCAAGAAGACGTAATATCTCATTCGCGGCATGTGGAAAGACGTTCACATCCCTTTGTAGTGCGGAAAACATTTTGAAGCATCTTGTTGCGACCGAAGGATACAAGAAGTATGACGCTAAGGACCCTTACCAGCTCGTGAGCGCCTTGAGCGAAGCATTTTTGAGCACGGACGAGATGCTCCGCGGCATCACGACCGACGGGAGCGCCGACGAAGTGGGATGCACCGGTTTGGTCATCATTGTGACTGAAACCCACGTCTTCTCGGCCAACGTTGGTATGCGACAGAATCGACGACCACGAGGATGACGTGTTTGCTTTGTAGGGGACTCCCGTTGCATCTTGAGTCAAAAGGATTCCCAAACCCCCATTCAAATGTCGTTGGACCACAAGCCCGACCACGAAGCAGAAAAGCTTCGCATTATTGCTGCGGGGGGCAACGTCTTCCGTGGCCGCGTGTGCGGCGGCGTCGCTGTGAGCCGTGGCTTTGGTGACTTTTGGTTCAAGCGCAACGAAGAAAACAACCCGGACAAGAAGCCTTGGGAACATTTGGTCATTGCGGAACCGTGCGTGAACATCCACCCGCGCTCCCCTCTGGACGAATTCTTGGTCCTCTGCTGCGATGGCATTTACGACGTCATGTCGAACGAGCAAGTTCAAAAGTTTGTGCGCGACAAGCTTGCGGAAGGAAAGTCGCCCAAGGAAGTGTCGGAACTTCTCATGGACGAGTGCCTGCACAAGGGCAGTCGCGATAATATGAGTGTCATCATTGCGCTGCTCAAGAAGTAAGCCTGCGACACGAAACCGTCTACATATATTTTGCTTTTGGACTTGCATGTTGGCGACGATGCGTCCATGGAGCAATAGGTAGTAGAAATAATTTTCAGTGGATTTGAGATGTGCATGGATTAAACTCGGGCGGCGATGGTGTGAATCTAAAGCTGTCCTTGGCGCATCGCCTTGAAGCGAGACACTCGCTTGGGCGGTTCCTGTATCATGCATGAGCTCAACCAATTTACCACGGTTGTCTCACCGTGCTTTCTGCAGTCGGTGCGGCGGCGCTTTCCCTTTCAACGACAGTGCCCGAGAAGACATTGGAGCGCTCTTGGTCGCGAATGCTCAGCTTTTGCAGCCGCTTTTCATTGTCTGCCTTCTGTCGCATCTCCGCAGCCAACGCAGTGCTGGATTTGTCGCTTGGCTTCAACTTGGCGGCTTCCTCAAAGGCGGCTGCGGCGCCATCAAATTGGCCCATGGCCGCCAATGCTTGGCCGAGACGGAAATGACCCTATGAACATGTGACCAAAAATCACTTCGTCACAGGAGTACCTTGGCCCACGTGGGTTCGATTGAAAGGGCCGCTTCCGCATCGTCCTTGGCTTCGACTAATTTCTGCAAATGATATCGAGCCGCCGATCGATTCCCCAGCAATGTCTAGCGAAAATGAATTATCCACCACGATGGCAAATAGCCCATACGTGTGAATTCGGTGTGAGCGTCAGTGCCTTGGTGTACAATTCCACAGCGGAAGTGTAATTCTTGGACGCAAACGCGGCATTCCCTTGCTGTTTGATTCCATCGGCTTCGTTGGCTTTGATAGCCATCGTGTCCTCCGACGCTAATTCCATCCACATGAGAAAATCAACGGCATGCAAAACACTTGCCATCTTCATGTTGCTCCAACTCCTCAATTCGGCGCATCGCTTCGTCCCTACATCAGTCAGACTCGCACGTGTGGCGTTTGTCTACCAATCCCACGCCGAAGTGGCAGATTTTTGCGCTTCCTCGCGCTCGATTTCAAAATAATTGTCATAGTCCTCTTGAGTAAAGTCCGACGCATGAACGAGTTCGTTGCTCTCATCTTCGGTCTCGTTGATTTCTTGAATATCAGCATCTTCGTAGATCTACGCTCATGTCAAGAAGACGTGGCAACGATCGGTCGACCTTTTTCAATTGGAGCACGTGGTCAACGTCACCAAGTTTGTTGTTGAGGGATTTAAGCCACTCTTCTTGGTGTTTGATTTGCTCGACGATGTCTAGAGTGTGTGAGCCCATGAGACATTGCCTCCTTACTCTTTGTCTTCCGATCGACCATCGCTGCCGTCTCACTTGCCGTCTTCTTCGCATAGTGTTCGCCACCCAAATGGGCGAGAATTTCATTGGCATGGATGATCTTGCCTGGAATGAATGCTTGCTTCCCGAGGGGCACCATGATGTCGTGGTTGAGCTTCGTAGGCAGCTCCTTCAACACTTCACTCAAGGATTCAAACTCCGCCAGGTCCTTCTCAAGCGCATGTAGCTTTTCAGATACGTCGTGGATTTCCTAGTGGATGTCATGCCTGGATACGAGGCCTTGCATTTCCTACTTGCTTCAGCTGGAGTGGTTTGTGGGAAAGCGGTGGGAACTTGGACATCTTGGCGGGCACTTCATCGCCTCTGTGGCACAGTGAGTCCGACGCATATGGAGATCTATCTACCTCGAAGCTTCCGCTGCCTCGTCGTCTTCCAGTTCTTTCAAGATGCGGTCCCATTTTTCATAGTTGGACATGATGCGATTTCGTCAAGCAACGAATGATTCCCAATGACAGCGCGCAGTTTGGACGAATTTCATTGGTCAAAATTTACACAGCAATTGCGCGGCAGGTTCAATTCCGCGACAACAAACAATCGATGGAGCCATCGCAACCATATATATTATGCGAAGTTGCGTTCAAGCTCCAAGAATCCTATCACTACGGGCCTTCAGAGTCCGACGAGTTCGTGCTCATGGTCGGGGACAGAGTCGTTGCGGCCTCCGTCGGGAGCATCGCCACGGCGTCTGTCGCATACTTGAGCAGGAGCGCTTCCGCCATGTCAAAGGGCGAGCCTTTTGTATCGACAATTGAAAACTCTTCGGCATCGGCCTTCATCTCACCAAAGCAGCCAGACTTCTCACCCCACGCCGTGACCAAATACTCGGCGCGGGGTCGATTGGGTCGGAATTCCTGGAACGAAAACCACTGCTTCTCGCGCGACGCCGGCGAGACCCCGAGCTTGATCGTGTTGCGGTGGAGGAAGAGGGGTTGGAGGCGTGCGTCAAACTGTACCATGGACTTGCCGCAGAAGCGGTCCGGCTGGGTCCAGTCTTCGTCTTCCACGATCTCGCCTTCCTCCCACTTGGGTGGCTTGCCCACACTTCCCAGCGCGCCGGGGGGATGCGGGATCATGTGGAACGATGTCTCAGTCTTGAGCCACGCGAGGCGGAAGAGATCTTTATCTCCCCAAACCAAGTCCAGTGCCTCGATCAGATTGGGCTTGGTCGACAACACGGACGGTTCGGCGTGGCCTCCAAACGACTGCACGCGCGGCGGCCGCTGCGGTCGGATTCGATGGAACGCGTAAAACATGAGCATGTGCAGCGCGCGCTCGCTTCTGGCGCGGTTGATCAGCAGCTGGCCGCTCTCCTGTTCAAACATGTCGGCAAAGGGCACGTCCAGCATCGTCCAGAGGAGGCTGTCGCCATGGACGTTGAAAATACTGTTGCCAGGATGCCAAAAGTCGGGCCTAGAATCAACCATCGTCACGTGCGTCCTTCGCGGCGTTCGTACCAGAAGAGCGCGCCAGTCGCGTGGAATTCTGGTGTGTCAAAGAGGTAGGCCGGGTCGCGGATGGGCAAGTTGTCGCCATCGAGGAACAGAACGTTCTGAAAATGGGAGAAAAAGATCGCATACGGCTTGACGTAAAAGCCGACCGCTTGCGGGTCGACGATTTCACGCAAGTGGACATTGGGCAGCGCGAGCAGCGCGACGAGCAGCGGATGCGTCGTCTCGAGCTCGTCGGCGCGGTACCACATTTCGATCGGCAGCTCCGAATGCAGTTCCTGGCGGAGGTACTTGGCAGTTGCGTACGTCGCAACGAGCGCTTTCTCGTAGACGACCATGACGATGCCGTTCATGGGCCCGACGGACGGCGCGCCTTGGTCGTACCAGACGCTGAGGGGCGGCGTCCCGTTCCGTTGGATGTGCGGGACAAAGTCTTCGTGGCGAATAAAGTTGTTGCGAAGCGTGGGGTTGCCTTGCATCTATTGCACATGTGTGTTGGGTGAGACCGACGGGAAGATGAGACGTACATTCCATGGGTGCCGATACACTTCCGAGTGCTTGTGGAACATGTACACGTCCGCGGCCATATTGCACGTGAAATAGACATTGGGTTTCATGGTCCCGCATTTCATCGGCAGCAAATGCATTGTCGAGTTCGTGGCGGGGTCGTAGAATTCGCAGTACCCGGACAGGCCACCTTCGATGGGCGTGTTGCAATCTTTGTCGTTGTCAGGTTCGCGTTCGCCGTCGGGACTGCATGCGCCCGTTTGTCTCCATCCCTTGCATTTGTACGATGCATATGGATTGCCCCGCGTCGCTGCGTCCACTTTTTTCTTCTTCTTCGTCGTCACGATGTCCACGCGGAGGAGCGGCGCCGAACTCGTGACGGATAAATAACGGACTTGGGTGTATAATCCCAGGGCGCATGCCACGAAGAGAAGCACACCGACAATCATGAAGCGCCACGGGACAGTGGCCTGCCTCCTTGGCGATGGAGACCGCGACCTCTCTCGGTTCCCGTCGACCATGCGAAGCCCGCTCGTGGCAAGCATCTCTCTTCGATTGTGATTGCAGCTCGCACGACTCGCACCTGTCCACTTGCCTGCGTTTGACTGTATTGACGCCTCGAACACTCCGTATGTCATACAGTACGATTTGTACGCAATTGTACAGACAGGACGCTTCGTAAAATAAAGCCAATCATTAATAAACTTGTATCTTACATCATCCATGCTATAATATAAAAAATTCGGGCGATAGGTACGAGTACATCGTACATTGCAAGGACGTCGACTATTTCGAACGTTTGGCGCTAGAGTCTACATACGAATTTCAAGATAAAATATAGCTCCAACTTATCGACTGTCCCAGGTTGTACGGTTCAGAGCTGAGCTGAATGAGTGAACCGGACCGCGGAGGTGTGGTCACAAGCGAGGGAAAACAATTGTCCGGCCCTTGCGCGAGATGGACAGTTCGCGCCGCGCTCCGAGTCCGACACCGTCTGTCGGTTCATCCTCTGGATCAAATGTGAACCCTTCGCAGGGCATGCAGAATTACCCACACCCTGGCTCGTTGCCGCATCCGTATCCCCCCCCGCCGCCGTCGCATCCTGGACAGCACCCCATGTACCCGATGCCGCCCCACCACATGCCGCCACATCAACCGTTGATGCATCCACCGCATTTGCCCCCGTCGTCGCACATGCTCAGCCAACTCTTCCCGAATTTGAACATGCAGTCGAACGGGCGCGCGCCGTCGGCACTGCCGCCGAATGCCGGGTCTCGCCTGGGGTATTCAGGATCGGACCCCGAATTGACGACGTCGGACCACCATACCCAGGGAGAGATGAACTCGATGTCCATTCCGGCCCTCATGCGTCCTGTCAGTGCTAGTGTCTCAACCAACAGCATCCCCCCGCCGCCCGTGCCGCCGATTCGATCGGCGTCGATCTCGTCGCCGGGTGTCGTGCGTCCCGGCACGAGACTTGCGGGTCAGAATCCCGTGTACGAGCCCAAGATGGACCCAGACACGCGATCCTTGGAAGTGACGCCCATCACGTTGTACGTGTCGGAGCGCGCGTCGGACTTGGGCACGTTGATCTCGATCAACGACAAGTTCATCTCGTACCCGATCCGAAATGGTCTCATTCGCGTGATCAACCAATCGAGCGTGAACCGCATCCTCCTCCGAAAGCACGAACAACATGCCGTCACGGAACTCAGCTTCTTCAACGACCACACGGATCTGCTCTTGAGTGCCGGCACGGACAACCACATTGTTGTCTGGCGTCTCACGGGCGACATCACGCGCGAAGTCGTCAAGACGATGCCGGTCCGCTCGCAGCGCGTCAAGTGGCACCCGCTCGACTCGAACAAGATCGCGATCGTCCAGGACAACGCCGCCTTTGTGACCGACTTGACGTACGACGACGACAGCGCGTTTGACTTGCATGCGAGCAGCGTCGTGTGTTCCCAGAGCCACGCGCGCATCAACGACGCCACGTTCACGGCCGATGGACAAAGCTTGATCACGGCTGGCAAGGACGGCCTTGTCCACATCTACCGCGTCGGTCACCTCGGTCCGGGCGACGACGGTGAGTTTGTCCGCAGCTTCAATCCTCTCGATGGCGTCCCGCTCAACAGCTTGCATTTGTACGACGGCAACTTTGGCAACATGGAAGCAGGCTTGCTCATTGGCGCCCAAGGCAACACGATCTTGAGTCTCTGGAACACCCCCGTCGACGAAGCCACAGAGCCACAGTCGTACCAAACTGTCCGCATCAACTCGACCCACCAGCACGAGCTCGTGCTTGATGCGTCCAAGCAGTATGTCTACGTTGCGGACCGCGCCCATGCTGTGCTCTACGTCCTCCATCTGGCCACGAGCGGCTCGAACCGCGTGCCGCGCCTCCTCGACCACATCACTGAGTTTTCGTTGGCTTACCCGATCCTCTCCATGACGGTGCTCAACAAGGCCGACCGCTCTGACGACGGCGGACTCATCATGCAGCTATACTGCATCCAAACCCAGGCCATCCAGCGCTACCATGTCAATTCGACCGCGTGCTATATCCCGCCGCCCCGTGGCGCGCCGCTTCCCCCCACCAACGAAGCCCAAACGGTCGGCGCCATGACGACCGAAGAAGAAACGTCGACGTATCAGCAGTCGGCCGCCGAGTCGCCGCGTGCAGTCGGATCGGCAGCATCGCCCGAAACAGGTATCGGTCGCATGGCGACTCGCCTCTTTATTGATATCTTGTCACAGAATTGGACATTTCGATCGCGGTGCATGACTTTAATGGAAGCGAAGAAGGCCTGAGCTCGATGATGGCGACCGACGGCGGCGGCGGCTCTGTCGGCGGACGAAGTGACGACCAGCAGGACATGGACTCTATGATCATGCAGCAGCGCATCTCGAGCTCGCCGCGCTCGGTCTCGTCGCTGCCGATGCCGCCGCCCGTCTCGTCCAAGGAACACAATGCGTACTCGCCAACGTCGTCGTCTGTGCACAATGCATTTATGGACGACAGCCAGTCGGTCCAGGACGAAACGAACGTGCTGGGCTTGCTCCGCCGCATGGAAATGCAGCAGCGCGAGCACCACGAGCAAATGAAGGAGCAATATGCGATGCTGGCGGCGCAGATGAACGCGCAGATGGACAAGTCGATCAAGAAGCACATGCAGGCGGTGATCGTGCCGGCCATGGGCCGCATCGTCATGCACACGATGGAAAACAACTTTATGAAGCCCGTGCAAAAAGCCATCCAAGAGACGCTCGAAGCCAACCTGACGTCCGACGCGCACTCGGCAGCGGCGACGACGCAAGTGGCGCAGGCCGTCCAACAGCCCGTCCGCGACGCGTTCCGCGACTGCTTTCAGAGCCACATCATCCCGTCCTTCCAAGCGGCGACGCAAAAGATGTTTGAGCAGATCCAGGACACGTTTGTCAAGGGCACGCGCGCCAAGGTCATTGAGAGCAACGACGGCCTCCAGGAATTCCAAACGCAGCTCGCGCACGTGACGCAGCTCATGCACCAAGTCACGGACCAACTGGCGCACGGTGGCCTTGCCGCCGCGGCCGTCCCGCAAGAATCGACGTTTGATGCGCAGTGCCGCGCGATCGCCGAGCTCCTCGACGATCGCAAGTACGAAGAAGGCTTTCAACTCGCACTGGGCGCCGAAAACGTTGCGCTTGTCCGCGCCGCGTGCCAGCAAGTCGACCCGCAGGCGGTGCTGGGCTCGCGCCCCCCGCATCTCTCGCAGATGATTGTGCTCTGCCTCGTCCAGCAACTCGGCAGCGACGTGCTCAACTTGGAGCATCTGACGCTCAACCTCAAGTGGCTGCGGGAGTCGCTGCTCGTGATGAACCCCAAGGACCCCGCGATCTCTCCGTTTGTCCAGAACGTCATGCACGAACTTAAGTTGACGCTGGGTGAAGTGCCGGACGAAGCGCGCGACTCGCAGTACACGCTCGTCCACCACATCCTGAACTCAATGTTGAGTTTCGCGTAGAAGATTCTCGTTGTATAAATATAATAGACACGGTGCCTGACTTAGACAAGCTTGACGTCGTCGAACATCCACTTGTCGCGCTGCATGTCCATTGCTTTTTGCCGCAGCGACGCCAGCATGTCGTGCATCAAGTCTATCAAACAGAGTGAGATGAGCGGCCCGAGGGAACTTGATCGAAGAAGGACCTGCGTTGGTTTCTGCAACCACATGCTTCGACGGGATCTCGCGCACCTTGCTCATGATATCTGCTTCGACTAGAACAAACAATCGTTGGGTTGCGATACAATGCTGT
>VJMH01005180.1:0-21395 GCA_009835185.1 Aphanomyces stellatus | reverse complement strand
AACATAACCTTTGTAATGTACCTTTTACTTTTGCATTTGCGCTCCGGCTCCTTCTCTCCAGGGACTAGGTAAAATCGACGCCTCTCGGTGGTAAGATAGAACCATTTTTCGTCCAAATGGACGACATCGAGCATGTCATTGAACTGCATCGTTGGTCCGACCAACGCAGCTGCATACTTCAGCCTTGCGTACTTGTTTGCGTCAGTAAGAAGAGGCCGAATGGAGCTCGAGTGAGCACGAAACAAGCCTTGTTTAAGATAACGATGAAGAGATCCGAGTGGAATTCCTACGAATTTGTCAATTGGAGTTAAAATGAGTTAAAATGTGTCTACCTGTCTTTTCTGAGATGGATCGTAGCGTTGTGCGCTCAGAAAGAGGTACTTCTAACAGCTTGTTCTTGATCTGCTCTTTTGTGTATGACATTTTTCGCCCCACTTTGCCCTTCTTTTTGTTTCCGATACACACCGTCATGTCCCCAGCGTCAAAGCTGTGCCTTGCTAACGCAATAACTTTGCGAACCGTCGAAACGCCGCACAAGTATTTGTCGGCCAACGATTGGCCAAATCCTTTCGGTAGCCGGGTCATGTAACTGCCGTTACTCTTGAGAAGGACCTCTCGAATGATGGCCTCGCGCTCTTCGTTCGTCAAATCACGCCGACCCATTGAGGTGAAAATCCCGAGTGACGATTATCCGGATAGACAGACCAGAATTTAATATGGATTAAAGTATAGAAATTATGAGGTCCAAACACTGTTTCAGGCCACTCAAAGGCCATCAGCCGACACTACTTGGCGCGCTCTTTCTAATGAGCCAATCAGAAGCTCATGAAACGTTGACGACGAGGCGACACCATGATTTGAATTTCACTTCAAATTATAATGACGCGACATGTATACCCTCCCCAAACTCGCTCCGTTTTTGTGGAACGGAGGAAGTAGTACCGCAGGTTGGGTATTTCCGTCTCTGAAAGTTGCAAATGTCAAGTTGCTGACGGCTAACCCTTTGTATCCAATGGAATTTGCCCCAACAATTTATTTGCAACCGTTGGAGAAGCTCTCGGTGGCGTCGCCCGCTACAAAGACATCACCTTGCCACTTGCGAGTAGTGCAGTGTCAAGGAATGACTCTCCCATACACTTGCACTACGACTTTGAATTGGGTTCGTCAAAACTTGATTTATTCGGGCTACTCCTCATCGACGACATTGATCACGCTGTCCACATACTTGTGCATGTCGTATACGGTCAAGATCTGCTTGGCGCACTGCACTTGCACCTTGTGCTTCCACTCGCCCGATGGCAACACGACGAAATAGTGCGCTGTGTGCGCCACCGGTTCTTGGTACCACCCTGTCGTGCCTTGCGTCGTTCCTGGCATCGCGCCAAGGACGCCACACGCTTGGGCTTCGTCGTACAACGTCTTTTGGAACTTTTGCCGGCCAGTGTATCCCCGGTATATTCGCTGCAATGCTGCCGCCGCCGTTGTGTGTTGTGCTCCCAGTTCGTTTGGAGAAGTCGTCGGTCGGGTGTCGTCTTGGCTCGCTGCTGGTCCCGAGTCTGCATTTTGCATGGGTGTCAACAGTGGTCGTTCATCGACCACTGCTTCAACATTGTCATCGATGTTACTGTTTGGACCATCGAGCGAGCCATTCGACGCGACTGCTGCGGACGCAATGTGAAAGCTGTTGGCTTCGTTGAGCAAGTCTTCTGTCCTGGGCGCCACCACCCCCTCGTCAAGACCACCTTGGTCCAATTCTACCGCGCGTGGCTCGAGTAGAGTCAACTCGTCTTCGTCGTCGTCGTCATCGTATTCGTCCTCAACCGGCGCCAATGTTGTCCGTGGTGAATGCAAGGCGTGGTTGAGAATCACATCGACTGCATGCATCGATGCAATGTGAATGGCGGCGGTCTCGCTGTCGTCCCTCGCCACATCCTTGTCAACTGCGGCATGCGGCGGCGCTGCGTCCACCACCGGCGCGCTTGATCCAATTGCGGTTTCGACCGGGACTTCAGGCACAAACAAATCTTCTTCACCAAGGTCTTGTGCATTCTCTGCTTGAGCTTGGTCCAGGATTTGACTGTGTTGTTCGTCGTTGTCGACATTTGGAATTGTAGCATCGATGGCCTCGACAGGCACAGGTGGCTCGACTGACGCTGCGTCGTCACTCTCCCTCCTGTCGCCCATGTCCACGACTGTTGGCTCATGGCTCAACTGCTCTTCTTTGTTTCCACGTTGCACCGCCATGTCTGAGGACTGGTCCTTCTCATTCGTCCATTCGGGCCCTTCTTGAGCATCCTCTTGCTCATCTTTCGGTGCAAGTACTTCCCCTGCCACCGTCTCTGGCCACTCATCGTCGTCTGCCGCGCGGCACTTGTCTTCCTTGAGTGCGCGCACTCCACGCACCCCCGCCGTGGCACTTGATTTTCGTCGCACGCGCACTTCGTAGCCGTCGACGTCGAGCGCGACTTCCTTGACTTTGGCAAAGAGGTCCTCGGGGTTGCTCCCGACCAACGCCGCCAAAAGCGCTTCGAAACTTGGTGCGGCTGTCGGTGGTGCTGATTTTTCGACTTGCGGTGCTGCGTTTTCAACCACGGGGGCTGTTTTTTCACCTTCGGGGGCTGCTTTTTCAACCACGAGTGCTGCTTTTTCAACTTCGAGGGCTGTCTTTTCATCTTCGGGGGCTGTTTTTACGACCAGGGGTACTGCTTTTTCAAGTGGGACGACGGATGGCTTGGGTTTGACTGCTTTTGAAAGTGGCTCGGCGCCGACTGCGTCATACCGGACGACTTGTACAATTGCCGTCTTGGCCATGGGTCGAATCGTCGTGGGGGGTCGTGGCGGGTCCTGCTTGGCCTTGAGCTGGGGCCCCACGATCGCCCCCGGTTGTTTCAACAGCGCCATGCGAGTGGCGGTGCTGCTGCTGCTGCTGTGTTTTGCTGCTTTTGCTGCTTTTGTTGCCTTTGTTGCTGTCGATCGTTTGATCGTAGGCATCGCAGTGCTGCTTTCTCGCTCGAGTGCTGTTTTTTTCGGCGCCGCGGCTCGTCTGGACACAAACGGCGACGATGGCATGTGAGCCTTGTCGATCGCGTCCATCCGCTTCTGCGCTTCCACGACCATGGACTCGACTTCGTCTTCCAGTCGATCTTCGCCACCCGACGGCGTCGTTTCGCCACCACCCTTTCGCAGCATCATGCGCTGCAACAGCTTGGACTCGTGTGCGCGCTCAAGCGCAAACTCCATCTCCAAGAGATGCCGCTTGTCACTCGACCGACATTGCGCCAGCTTGAGTTCGCGCGAGTTTTCGGATGCGATGAAGGTCTCAATGATGCGCAGGTTCTTTTGTTGCACCGCCGCCGCCGATGCCGTGTCGAGCAGCGGCACCCGCTTGGTCATGTTTGCCGTGTGGCGTTTCGTGCGAAACGGGCGACGTAATTCGTCTCGTACTTTTTTTAATTCTTGGATAAAATCCAGCTGCAGACAGGATTATTCGTCCCATATGTAACTGCGAGTGAAATCGGTCGGAAATACATACCACCAAGGACGAATTAAATCATAAATCGTACTTGGATTCATCAAACCTCATCACTTTCGATTCTTTCCTCGGGCAGCACATCGTCCATGTTTTGAATCGGTTGCGTTGCTTCGGCGTTGGTCTCTTCAGGCTCCACCGGTGCTTCTACTTCATCGCCTTCGTCGGCATCCACCCGTGGGACTTCAGCCTCAACAGGATCTTCCACGTCGTCTTCCTTTGTCGCCGCGTCTTCGTTTTCCACACGCGGCTTGAGTGGCGGCAATTTGAATTCAGCTTCGCTTCCATCGTCGTCGTCGTCGGCGGCGGCAGCACCAGTCGCCGGCCTTGGGGCAGCCTGGACCCCCGTGAAATCAAATTCGGCTTCGCCGTCGCTCTCAGCCTCCCTTCGAGATGGACGCGTCTGTGCAACCACACGACCCGATTCAAACTCGGCTTCGCCCTCCATCGCCGCTTGCTCTTCCCGCAGCGCACGCTCCACCCTTTCCGCCGCCAACGACGCTTCGTAGTCCTTCATCGCTTCCCACTGCTCGTTCGAGGTCGGCGGCGCGGGCTCTTCTTCCTCGGGCTCGCCACGCTTTCGTTCAAGCTGCCGCAAGTCGGACATGAGATTTGCCACGACCGCACGCCGCGCGACGTTTTCGGTGCTCGTGATAAAGTCTTCAAAGTTCAGTTTGGGAAAGAGGTCATACGCCCATTCCTTGTAGCCTGTGATGAGGTCACGCAGGGCTTCCGCTTCGTTCCCGTGGGTCACAGCACGATTGAAGATGGCCGGGAACCGCGCGTAGACGTACGGCAACCCGTTCGAGCCGAGGAGATGCTGGTCGCTAAAGTTGTTGACTTTCTTTTTCTTGGGTTTCTCTTCGCCCTCCTTCTTCTCTTCCTCCAAGGGAGCATCTTCTCCTGTCATGTCCAAATCGCGGTCTCGCTTCCGCGCGGCGCTATCTCCATCCAGGCGACTTCCTAAGACGGACGTGCTGTCTTCCCACCCCGACATCTTCCTGTGTTTTCGCGGCAAAACGCGGATATCCGGATAATCGAGCACAAAACTATTTGATTCATTTTAATTGATCCGACATATTATTTCCAAATACTGGTTTCAATAGATAAATTAGGATTGAATTTCCCCATCGATTAAAATTTGACTATTTAATGTCCCGGATACATGGAATACATAGACCTCTACATTTGAATATCCAATGTAAGAGCCTAAAATGCATTCTCTTCGTCATGGTGAAAAAAAAAAAATAAAATATCTGGGAGAAACGATGCATATTCATTTTAAAATAGTATTCATCAACTTTGGGAGGTTGAACCTTGAAGTTGTGATGCATGGGCACCGTCAACTTGCAGTTCCGCAGTTGCATTATGTTGGGGATCGCGCTGGAGGATGCGTCAACTTCCGAGAACTATTTGGATAGAATACATGGGAAACAATAAATTACATTAATAGTAGGGCGGGCTTGGTC
Source organism: Aphanomyces stellatus (assembly GCA_009835185.1). NCBI lineage: Eukaryota > Oomycota > Saprolegniomycetes > Saprolegniales > Verrucalvaceae > Aphanomyces > Aphanomyces stellatus. The sequence goes on along the minus strand of VJMH01005180.1, from coordinate 16,397 downwards.
TTGGGAGAAGGCAAGCGCCCTAAGTTGAGGCGTGGCATAATAGGGTAAATGATGCTCGGGTGTGTGATGTGGTGGGACGCAGCGATTGCTCGCGTGCGTCTTCAGGTGGATTTTTGGGGCTTGAGCGCAATCAAGAACGAAAGCGGGCCGCTGTTGGTGCATCGGTGCACGGCCGGAGGGAGCGCGGCAACGGGCGGGAGGCTAAAGTCGAGGCCATCGAGCCAGGCCGCAGGGTCGAGGATGCCTTCGTCGATGGTAAAGTCATCCAAGTGGTCGAGGCTGAGGCTGTGTTGCTTGCTCAAAGTTGGCATCGTCATTGGCAGTTGTTGGTCCTCCAATTTGATGCGTTTCGCATCGACGACTTCGTCTTCGCTCGTGGCATATTCACTGTCGTCGTCGTCGTTGACAGGCAAGAACGTTCGCTTCTTGGACTGGACCAACTCGGTCACCACGTTGGTCAGCGACTGGATTTGGCTCGCGAGTGCGTCGAATTGGCTCTGCATGGCCTTGACCTGCGACTTGAGCACATCGACGTCATTCGAGGACGAGGCACCGTCACTGCTGTTGGCGTCATTCGATTCCGAGTACGTCTTGCGGCGAATCTGCGCCATGAGCTCGGGCGCATGCCGCAGGAATTTTTCGTGCTTGAACTCCCACCAGTGTTTCGTCGCATCATTTTCAGGGATCAAGATGTCGTCCTTCTTGAATTTGCGGAATCCGTAAAAGTTGAGCTGCCGCACAAAGCTGCTAAAGTTGCTGTGTTTGAAATACTGCGGCAAGATCGTCTTGGCAAACTCCTCGGGCTCCTTGATGACCACAGTCGAGCCCTTGTTGGCCCAGCTCGCCACCCGAGATGGCGCATCCTCAAACATAGTGTATATTTTCTGAAGGAAGAGCGGCGCGGCCTCAACCTTGGACTTGATTGATTGTTTCATGATGGAGCGAATTGGGAAATGAAGGTCCAACGTCGTGTGGCAGTGTTGGAATGATTCGTCATGGCGGAGGTGCCGTCAACAGGTTGGTCCGCTGACGATGTGGCGTACACCCGTAATCCACTTGGAGTGTGGCACCAGCCAATCAGCGCTCACAATTCCCTCGACGTAAATTTATCCCGGCATCTCATTGGCTGGAAGGAAGTAGAAGGGGACCGTCATTTTACTCTAATGCCTCGACTTGTCCGGATAACAATACGGAATGATGGTCGATATGCGACAAGGCCCGTCCCAAGATTCGTTTCGAAATGGGTGCGCTTGACGTTAAATGCGTTTTACTCGGCCCGCGAAAAGCGATCTCGCACCGGTCGCGCCAAACTCGATTGCTTCGCCGCCGAGAAGTTTGTGTGCAGACCTCCTACGCGCCCAAAGACAAAGAAGGTGGTTCACTCTAGATCTATTCGATTAATTTTTCATGGGGGGTCATACACAGACATCTTGAGGGGGTTGCTGGGACTTGGACGTCAACCAACGATTTTGTGGAAGGGGTGCCATTTGTGGGTGTGAATTTCGTCTTGTCGTCGTTTCGTGCTGAATGTGTGCTGATTTGCGAGCGTGCATACGGAATGGCGGTCTCTGTCAAAGAGTCGTTTAAATGCAAGGGGGCCGCGTGGCAACTTCGCCTCTCCCAGGTGGTTTTGCCTTTAACGCGTTGCGTTAAACAAAGTTTATGCTGGGGGCATGATGATGATTGTGCGGATTGCACAACGGCATCTGAACTTCAAGGTGGAGAAAGTTCCCACGTCCACCAACACTGCTTGTGGTTGCTCGCTCCATTTCATGTGGAGCCCTGCACTCTCGCGGGGTGCGCACAGTACGCAGCACATCCAATGCTACACATTAACTAGATGCAAAAGATGTGAACTTCCTGAGCTGCATTTCTGTGCAGAGATGTTGTCGGCTCTCCCGTCGTCGCTTATTCAAATGAAAGGGTGCGATCTTGTTTCCATTGGAACAGCCAATCCAATTGCAATGTGGTGGCATTTCTCACATATTTTCATCCAATAAAATGCTGTTGTGATGAAACAGTGAACTCAACGTTGGAACAAACTTCGCTGCATGAGCAACGACCCGACGACCCTCGGCAACCACGTCGAAAACGAAACCATCGATTCAAATCCATGTTGTCAAAATTGAATCCATGACTTGTTGAGAGTGTGCAATTAATACCAACTTTAACAGTTGATTTGCAAGCCTCTATTGCACTGTCTGTGGCTCGAACGACGTGAATCTCAACATCACCCATATTTATCCTCAAGGATGGGAAATCACATTTGACCACCTTGATTGTCACATTTCACATCGAGGATGTGGCCAGATCCAGGTCATGTCAAGGCATCAACACTACTGCGTATTATTTCTGGTATCGACTGTGTGATGAAGGAATTGCAGTGAAAAACAAACATAATCTATCATGTTTGTGCTTGTTGCAAGCAATTTCAACGATCCTTCGACGATAAATGTCCTCACCGCTGAAATGTGTCGACAATATTACATTGAGAAGTCCACATCGCAATTGTGCACGAGGTGGCGCGCATATCAACACTTTGCCCTATTATAATAGTTTTGACTAGTCTACAGCTCTCTCAATTTTGCCTGGGGTGTTCACATCAAACTTGGTTTACTCGATGCCCAAGCATGTTCGCTGTAATATCTTTAGTTCCCCAACCACACCATGAAATTAAGTTATTTTTGTTCGCGTCATTCATCAACAATACTTCAACGGTGCTTTAATTTGGAATACATGCTTCAACCAAAATTCCAGTGGCGAATTTGTAAAAACGTTTGCGGCCTTGATTGGATCTGGCCAAAACTATTGGGACTCATGAATCGTCACACGGGAAAATTTTCTACTTGTCATCGAGGCGCCGTGATTACAAAAACTACGTAGTATTTCACACTTCTCCGATATTTGTGGTGTATATCCTCATCTACTTGCTGCGTACTAAAAATGAGCACATCACAAGTGGATTATACTTCGGAGTCGTACAAATAAATTGGTGCTTGTATACATTCGCCTTGCAGAAACGTTGAATATAATAATTCCAGCATAAACACTTCCAAGCAAAGTTATACTTACAGATTGGAACTGAGGACTCTCTGGAATGCACTCATTTTGCAACTATTTAATTCCAGTGAGCCCACCTCACAGGCGAGGAATGACAACATGAATCTGTAGTTGGTTGAGGATTTTTCGTGTGTGGTTTTTCATCGCGTAGTATTTTTCAGGAGTGATTTGCCTCATATCAGGACGAACTGGTCCTGTCTGGGAGCAAGCGCCTACCTGCTGATTTACCGACAGGATGCAACACAGTCAAACCACTTTTTGATGGAATGAGTGGGCGTGCTCCACGCCAAGGCACCGCCCGCAAAAATTATACTCCGATCTTCGATGCCCTCCGGTGGGCGCAATTTGGTGTGCGCATGCTCTGTCGTCGCTCCCAACGAACAGGTTTGGAATTATTTTGTCTTTGGTGCCCAAAAGGAAGAATACTGTCTGTGTCATCGCATTGTGCCACTGAATATTCGGGTCATTCGAGATTTTAATGAACCCCGTTTCATGTAAACACACCTTGCAGTTACGAATTTATGTTTTTAACGCAACATGAATTGCGTCGAAAAGAACCATCAATAGAAGACCACCCCTTAAGGTTTACGCCGTTCGACGACGAGAAGAAGCTTGAATAAAGACAAGCCACGGATGTTTTTCCTGTCGTCATTGTGTTCGTCGCAACCTCAACCCCCTTGATGTCCTTGATGAGCTTGACAAATCCAGCCAATCAGAGCGCCAAGAATCGCGACGTACCGTTTCGATCTTCCGGATACAGTATCCGGATCCATTGTCTAGAAAACCGGATTTTACGCATAAAAGTCCCTCCGGTGATGCGTCGGAGAAACACATGATCTCGCCCGCGACAAGCCGGGGAAGGCAAATGGCTCGCCTCTTCCGCACCACTTCCGATGCCGCTCCTCCTCCGACGAAGGCTCCAAGTCCGCCACGGCGATGAAGTCCATGGCAACAGCTCGACGGCCGTCGCACTCATCGCGATCTCCATCGCCATCCTCACATCGCTGGCATTTGGCGCAATGGCACTGTACATCTACTGCCATCAGCGCGACCAACGGCGGCGGCGGCATCCAATCAAAGCCGACGACGAGGACTCTTCCAGAGAAAGCGGCGCGACCCGAGAAAGCCCATCGTCGCTCGCCGTGGACCCGCATGAGCGGCGGCGGCAGTTGGAAGCGCTCTTCCAGCTCCGCAGCGCCGCGTCGGCCATCCCGATGCTATCAATAGACAACCACTACGACTTTTTGGACACGGGATCAAGCGTCCAATGTGTACTCGACAGCACCACGTATCATTAACAACTACTTTATTACGACAGACCCACCAATTGATTGTTGAAATTGGAACCTCGAGTTCTTTCACAAGGGCACGTTGTGGGACACAACCTCACAGTGTTGAGGGCGCCAAGGACGTGCCGACGAAGGGATGCGAGATATCAACGTGAGGGCAATAAACCCACACAATGTATTGACAACGCACACGAGGGATACAAGTAGACCGATACCACCACATTCGAATTGTGATATGTAAGTGGAAGGAGCTTTTCCCACCTATGGCAATTCTTTGAAATGGACCCAACAAAGCATGGCGACGACGTTATTGTGCTTCCCCTCAAAATTTCGAATATTGGCGTGATTTCGCTAAGCATTCCTTCATACATGAGTCACGAACAATGTCCGCAGAAAGCACGAGCAAATGTCATCCCTGATTTGATTGGTCGATTTTAACCAATCAAATCATCTGAATAAATTTCAGCCAATGGGCGCGATTGGTGATCGGTTTGCTCGATTCTCGCGACATCCCCAAATTCATACCGCATCTCTTCGGTTCAAGCTTATACTCATGAGAACTTGTGGCTGTTGAGACAACTGTGAGCACGAGCATGCACGTAACGAGGATTAATTGTGGTCCAGGTAAGGGGCATCTCAAAAGTGGATTTGGATTCGATTGTGTGACTTTAGAGAGGGGAATAAAAAGGGCAACGGAAGCTTCGCTGCATATCTCCGCTCAGTTTCAAAAAACAATCTCAGCGCCGTCATCGCCGTCGCACGAATTGTGGTCGCAACGATGATGTTGAAAGTTGGTTGATACGGATCTTTCTGGCTCGACGCTCATATTAGTCTAAGCAAATTGAAGGCATAATTAACTTAGCTCACTCAATCGCCCACCGCGCGACAGTAGTCATAATAACCAATCTATTTCTCAAAGGGGTCATGACATATTCATCGCTATTTCGCGGCCCAACACCCGCATAATATCCAATGTCACCAAACGACCTGGCCAACCTACATAGCACGAGGCACTGCAGTTCATGGTTCACTACCATAACCTGAATAAGCAGGAGCGCGCGCAGTCACGTGCGGTTGTTGTCAGGAGTCTACCTATCATACCGTTCTTTCGAACCGAAAATCGATAGTCTTCGAATCGTCTTACCTATCAAATTCCTGGAGAGAAAGCACCAATGAGAAGTTGGAAAAATGACCATGCTTGTTACAAAGTAATTCGATTGACGAGGCGATTCGTCAATCGACTGCAAAGACAACATTTCGGTCGAAACAACAACACATGTGACAGCAAGCCCAGCGGAAATAATTGCTTCAAGTTCGAAAAGCGACTATCCATAAATGAGGACGTTTTGTGCATCGGACACTCGCTCAATATTGTCTGTTCGATTCGACGTTTGAGCAATCAAATCGCCTGGCAGAATAGTTTTTCCAATCATCTGACCAATCAAATCACAGGAAATTTTTCTGTCCAATGGGCGGACGGGAAAATGACCACGCTTTTCAGGGACTTGTGCACCTGTTCGTTATCCCTTTCTTTGGTCGCAAATGGCCGAGCCCACACACCGCCACGAGGATGATTGCGACAAGAGCTTAAAATGCAATTTGGACCTCATCACTATATATTTCAGAGCAATCCAGAGTGGAGAACACGACTCTGCAGTGGGTTTGGTTTGACAGAGTTCACAACCACAGTGCGCTGGGCCATCGAGCCTTTCAACGTCCCTGAGTAAAACGACTGGGACTCCGAGGGACAATGAGCAGGCGCATAGTGTACCACAGCTGCACCAGCTGTGACAGACTGGGGCGGTCGCAGAGTGTCAAACAACTCTGGGCGTGCGGGTGTCTGACGATGGAATGGTTGACCGTTGATTAAGGAGGAAAACCCTTGACTTTGGCTTCCTATTTCATTGGTACTGTACATGCATCACATAAAAGTTCGTATTTTGCCAGATTCGCAAGTCCCAGCCGTACAAATTACCTCGAGTATATGGTGGGATGTTGGGAAGACACCATGTTTGACACTCGTTTTGTCCCTCAACCATTAACTGAATCACCACAGTTGTGTCTTGGAACCTGGTCTTGCACGAGTAAACACACCCGACAGCCTGCGACGGGTATACGAGGCACTTCGTTGGGAATTGGGCGTCTCCATTTGACCAACAATGCAGCAAACATCAATTCTTGGACACCAAAATATCGAATCATTCGCGTCGGCTAGTCTCTGGCAAGCTACTTTTGTCTCTAACGGACGGACGAATGAATGCCATTGACTCAGAAATCGAATGGATAGCCCATCGAATCTGGTTCCATTGGTCGAACAACTTTAGCCAGTGGCAACGAGCCAACGACGCGACCGCCTACATCTGGTCATGCCGCCGCAACAGCCAGCACAGGCCTCGATCGAGGAGTTGCGATGATCGCCTTCAATTTCCAACCTGCCCACCAGAGCATGGTCACGTATCCATCGACGACGTGCCGGGAGGCGACGCTAGTCGACGTCGATGCGATCGCCGCTTGTGCCAACGCAGCATTTGTCGCCGATGCCTTCTTCAAGAAGCAGGCTTTTGCCCAGCGATTCACGCGCGAGGATATTCAAGCCATGCTGAGCCAGGACCACAGTGCCTTTTTGGTTGTGAACGCCAAGGTCGACGACCAAGTCGCAACGCAACTCGCTGGTTGCATCCACGTTGAATACGACGCCCACACTGGCATGGGCCATTTTGGCTCGGTAAGTGTGCCCAAGGAATTTGAACGCCAAGGGCTTGGTAGCGCACTCGTTCAAGCCGCAGAGTTGTGGCTCGCGGCGAAACACTCAGCCGGTCTTTGGGTTGAAATTTGTGTCGTGAATGTACGGCACGAGCTCTTTTCGTTCTACGAACGCAAGGGCTACCGCCGCACGGGTCGCCTCAACCAAGATCCTGGGTTTGCCATGATCTTAAACGACGCGTACAAGCATGTGCACACGGAATACATGGTAAAATACATTCAACTGCCAGCCGTCGCTGCGTAAACTATTAAAATACGCCCTGTTGTGCATGGCAAACATGATTGATTGTTTGAAAACGATGTGGATGTCTTGTGTACGTTCGGCTCGCTCTGGTCGCGCCTTTGTGGCAAACACTTTTGGTGTGGGTTAATGTTGATCCCAATGAAACCATTTCGAGTTGATTGAGTCATTACTACGTCAACGAGAACGGTCAGAAGAATTAGACAAACTCAAAGCCACACGTGTCCACTTCGAAACGCTCGTCCCGAAATATTCGCAATAAATAAAACGTGTCTCCACATTGAAAACTTTGTTCGAGTCGCCTTAACTGAATGATGCCAATCGACTCGCAAGCGTATCGTCACAGAATACAATCTCGAAGCATTTGCCAACCGACTCACCGCCGCTAGACCCGAGAAGGAGAAAGGTACTATGCTGTTCATATTTATACTCCGGAGTATCAAGTTAGCCAAAATTTGCCTAGTCTTGACGATGACAGTGCGATTATGGCATCCCGCCACAAAGCTATAAATTGTTTTAGAATGCTTCAACTAAAATTCTCGCATTGCTTGAACACGAAATGATTAGACTGAAGAGTAAAGTCGGCCTCGTTTCTGTTAAAGTGATTTCATTTGTCGCCCTAGAGTGCGAGAAATCCTCAGTGACTCCAAGCATTCATCGAATACCGTTGTTTCGTGCATGTGCTGCTCCAACACGGCGATAATCTCGTTGTGCCCTTCTCGAGTTGCAATAATTAAAGGCGTGTCGAATTGCTAAACTTGAGTAAATGTCGCCCCTTTTGAACGTCAAACGTACCTCATTTATGACGTTCCAGTCAACGCGATCCTGCGAGAGCAATACTTGCACCGTTTCAACGTGCCCGAATTGGCACGCCAAGGCCAACGCTGTGTTGCCGAGCTACATCCAAACAAGTAAAACATAATGAGCCAAAACGAAAAAATACTGGTATGAAATTACCTCGTCCTTTTGATTTATTTCCACGTTTGGGTAGCTCAATATCGTTCGTAGAACATCGTCGAGGCCCTCCTCTGCCGCAAGATGCAACACCGACTTTCCGCCCTGGACGCACATTTGAATAGATTTATCGATGGCCCTCGACGGACTGTACCTCGCCTTGCATGTTGATATCCCCCATCGATTGAAGGATAACTCGAATCAAGTCCTTTGAGCTTGTTTTGAACGCTGCGTGGAGTGTTTTGACCACCATCTACATGTTCAACACCGTCAAGAGTAATGTGGTCGTATTTTCCAGCCACGAACTGTTTTGGGCACCAAACGATCGAGTGGTTGGGCATTCAATAGCATCAACACAATCGGCAAGTGCCGTTGATTGACGGCGTGCTGCAACGGCGTCACATCCCCCTGTGTTGTTGTTCAGACGGTTGGGACGGATTGTAATCCCATTCAAATACCACGTACCAGATTTGGCAAGTTGATATCAATGGCTGGACTCGTGAGTAGTTGTTCCACCACCGTTGCACGCATATCATACGACACTTGTGCGAGCGCCGTGACTCGATACTATACCGCCGCGTTAGCATAAAACGAGTTTAAACGTACATAATTGGCCACATTGACGTCGATCGCTCGGTGTTGCATCAATACCTCGACGACACTTGCATGGCCTTGTCCTGACGCGAGAAACAGAGGCGTGTGACCATACTTGACAACCACATTGGCATGTTGCCCTTCACAAAAGCCCATTTTACCTGGTCTTGGCGATTGACATCAATTGTTTCCACATTCAACAAGTGCTTGACAATTTCGACATGACCTGCGACGGCTGCATGGTGCAACGTCGTGTTGCATTCCTTCGACAAAAATAGGTTGTCATGTATCCGATGATCAAGGCACGTTGTACATCGTCGTCCAGGTTGATGTCAATTGTCGCGCAGGCCGTCAAGAGCTTGACAATGGCTAAATGCCCTGATGCAGCTGCATTATGCAGCGCACTTCGTCCTCCCTATGGTTGAGTATCCTGTTTGAATCCCCCTGGATGAAGCGTGCTTCGTACTTGGCCTTGGGCGTTGAGGTCGATAGTCACGTCGTCGATAATATGCCTGAGAATGGCTCCGACGACGCTGGTCAGACCACTCTGGCTCGCCATCATCAAGGGCGTGTCGCCATCCTACGTCACTATTAGTTACTCCGGCCATGCAGATTGTCGTACAATATCGCTCGTATTCACGTCTAGGCCAGGGTGCTGCAGCAGTAGCCGCGTTGTGACGGCGTCTCCATCTTCGCAGGCACTGCTGAATGGTGTCGTTCCGTGCTACATTATAATATAAATCTCCTGACTTCCAAAGAGTTGATGGAGTGTACTGCATTGGCTGCATTTACTTGAATGCTATCGTGGCACAAGAGCATCTTCATTGCTTCGACTTGCGAGAACCAGACCGCGCACAACAGGGGTGTCATGTCTAGCTGGTCTAGCTCAGACCACCACGCTCAAGAAGTCAGACGTACCATGTACGGCTCTTCGTACTCCCCTTTAGCTGCGTTGAAACTCACCAACGCATTGACGTCGGCGTCATGCACGGCCACGAATTGCTCGAGCTCGTGGAGGTGGCCACCCTTGACAGCTTCCAATAGACACTATGCAAGTCAACGACGTCATGAGGATGCAGTACCTGCGAGCGATAGGATGTCAAGGAAGGAGAGTATCGGACGGTGGGCAGCATCTCAAGCAAAGTTGTTGCAAAAAAAGGAAAATGAGGGACACTCGACCCATAAATGCTGATTCTGCGTGCGGTCGTCGGGAATGGTTTTATTATGCCGGTTATATAGGTTTTAATCCACAATGAAAAAGGTGAAATCATTACGATCTGTACAACTACGTAGTATCTCAAAAACACCACAATGAAAAGTTGCAATATACACGTTTCTATTTTCAAGCACATTGGAAGCACTTTTACGATCTTGGCGCCATGCGAATCTTTTAGGACGATGTCGATAAAACCACCAGGTTGGTCAAAGCGTGCAGAACAGGACGGATAGTTTAACCTATTCATACGGTCGGGGTATATGAGTGATGGTCTTGCTGCAAGCAGAAAATATTCTGCAAACTGCTGAATTTTGCTTTTGACAGGAACAATGCTGAAAAGTTTCGATCCCGCGAATCAAAGTAATATCGATGAATTATTGGAGCACAATACACCGGAAGGCAAAGTCCCTCATGGCGCGCGATTTCATTTGGCTGCATTGTCGTCAGGACTCTGAATGTTGGTCTTCGATTGTAGTACAAAGGCACAAATCTTTGGACCCAATTTCCCCCACTGTGGGGCGGCCAGGTTTTGAGCCGTTTACGTGTCGTTGCAAGCGTACTTGCTGGAAGCCATCACTTGATATGATATATTGTCCACTTCGTTTGAATTTGGACTGATCAGTCGAATTGCTCAAAACGACGACTAATGACCTGGGTGAAATCATCTTGGATTTTGACATTTTACTGCCAATGGGAGGATGGGAAAATGTTTTTCACACAGCATCTGACATTTACCAGCTGTCGAGCACAGCGAAATGGACACGATTGGCGAGGCGATTCATAAATCGCTCCCAGAGTCAGCTTATCGATCGAAATGACAACACAACTGCATCCCGCCACGCCAGTGTTTGAAAAGACAAATGAATTCATGATGCGAAAAGCAGTCGAGTTGGTTACAAATATATTGTTATTGGGATTCATGGTGCCGTCTGCTCGCACATAGTCTGATCGATGCAGAAAACACTCGATGTTGAGCAGGCCTCCTGAGAGCCAAGGATCTACAGATACGACCTCGAAGTGTCGCTTCCTCCAACTAACTATACATCGAGGCACCCATTGCCATGTCTTGCTCTCATTTTTCAACCCTTCACGTTCTTGAGACCTCAAATGGTTCGCATAGTATCCACGTCGTTGTTGTTGGCCTTCGCTTCGGTGGCCGCCTTCCGCGCGCCGTCCATGTTCCAATCCCTCACTCAGTCTTCGTGAGGCCAAAGAGACAACCTTGGATACCCACACCGAAGAACTCGTCTTCGAGCATCAAAAAGTCGACCACTCGGACCCTGCCAACCACGACACGTGGAGTCAACGGTATTTTTTGAACGACCAATACTATGGTGGGCCAGGCTCGCCCGTCTTTTTGTCCATTCAAGGCGAAGACGCGGCCGATCCGATGTGGGTCGCCGACGACAATGTGTTTATGGTACACTTGGCCAAGAAATACAAGGCTCTGACCGTCGCCCTCGAGCATCGCTTTTATGGCAAGTCACAGCCAATGCCAGATTGGACGGTCGAGAGTTTGAGGGTCTTGGCCATGCGGCAAGCCGTCGACGACGTCACGACTTTCCAAGACCACCTCGTTCAGAGCCGCAACTTGGTCGCGGCCAAGTGGATCAATTTTGGCGGGAGCTTCCCTGGCCAGCTCGCCACCTACACCAAGCTGTTCTATCCCGACTGATTTGCTGGCGCTGTGGCATCGTCGGCGACGCTAAGCTTGCAGCCCAGCTACCCTGGCTTTGCAGAAACAGTGGCCGATACTTTGGCCCATGTTGGTGGCCCCAAAGTCTTGAACGTACTTCGTCAGGCCTCCGCGACTTGCATTCGCTCATCGACAGTGACAAGAGCGACGACATGGCGCTGCTCAATCGCTTGGTAAACCCGTGCACGCCACTCGCGACGGATTTGGACAAGGCTCAGTTGGAAGACAATGTATTTTTCACGTTTCACAGGGCCGCGCAAAGCAAGGACGTCGCAAAATATGGGTTGAAGGACGTGGTGGCGGACTTAAATAACGAAACGATTGGCTCGCCGCTGGCTCGAATTGCGCGCATCAACGCACGACGTTTCTCGACGTGGTCCAATTGTACGTTTAGCAACTACCACGACCAAGTGCTGCCGTTATTCACGTCGACCATCCGCGACGACGAGAGCGTGTTCCGTCAATACCAGTGGATGTTGTGCATCGAAGGCGGCGGTGCGACGTCGTTGGCCGAATCCAAGTCTCCCTTCAACGAGCTCAAGTACTCGAATCTCCAACATTCGTGGTACACTTCGTGCCACGATGCCTTTGGCCTGACGCAAGCCGAGTCCGACCGCCGCATTGCCCTCGCGCAGCAGACGTTCCAAGGCTTGACGCCCAAAGTCGCTAACGTCGTGTTTCCGAGTGGTAGCTTTGACCCATGGCGCGGTCTTTGCCCAAGCAACGCCACGCACTTGCCCCATCCGTCGTCAACGGTCGTGTATATGGATGGCATTTCGCACTGTGGGGACATGGTCATGAAGAACAACGCAACGCCCGTCATGACGTGGGCGCACCAAGAGATTGACCACCAAGTCGGTTTGTTTTGACCTCGAACGGTGGTCATTGTTAGGTCAGCAGGGCCAGGAAAATGCATGCTGTGGGTCATGCAAGAAATCCCAGCAAAAATTATGAATTGGTTTCCAATCGTAGAATGCAATGGTAAATATATAAATCTATACTAGTATTGTGCATCTCGTTGAACAACAAATCCTGGGAGACCATTTAGACAAATGGGCACCAACATCCCAACACGCGATATCGGTGCGTTGTGAATTGAATCTGTTCAGTCGACTCTGAAATAGTTTGAAACCACCGAGTACTACTTTGGAGTAGTATATGAGAATATATACTAGTAGTATTTATCAAAAACATAACTTAGAATCACGCGCCTGCAACAGCTTCCGTCGCGACTGACTCTTTGCAAGAGGGTTTACTCACTTCAACATCGTCGATGTGGTTCTTCAAGTCTTCAACGGCAGAAGCTAAAACTGCCCCGAGCGAAGCGAGTGTGCACATGGGGCCTGGAAAAGCCCCCCAAAAGAGCACCACACACGTAGGAACCATTTGAAGCGCACCAACTGCGTAGCCGACCCAAGCAAACTTTTGGTGCGTGTCTGTCGGTGACGGGTGGCCATTGGCATCGACTTGCATGATTCGGGTGCGGATTCGATCCTTAATCGAGAGCGAGAGCACCAATTCATAATGAAACCCCATACAAAGGAGCGTGGACGTGACGAAGAGAACCTGCAACGGAAGCGGTTTATCGAGTGTGGGGAGCGTCGTCGTCCAAATGCTTTGGATCAATTGGATGTTGTTTTGCAAGGCGCTGCGCATGACGTGCGTTTGGTCGAGGCAATTGAATTGTCCGATTGAAATAAATATCTTTTTGCATTATTGGAACGCGATGAATGAATGTCGGTGCCACGCTGGTTTTGTCGGAGCCACGGGGGCAGTTTCATGTAACCGATGAAACGAGATTATCAAGTCTCCGGATAACAATGGCCATCCTAGACAGATGGATATCCGACATTGGTTGGCATCAAGTGTTGGACAATTCGGTGGTGATGTGATTCAGTTGGTCCATCATAGGAAACCCGAATCGCATGCATCTGGGTTGCCGTAAATTTCAGCTCTCTTCGAATGCCTTGTTTTTGGCCTTGGTCAGCCGGCGGGCGTCGTTCCAGGCCCACGGGATTCGCTCATTGTATCACAGAATTGTTCGACTGGACCATCCTATGCCATTCATGCGAGGCGCGAGGGATGTCATCGCCAACTCTCTCAGTTCTTCCGCTTGCGTTGACGATGTCCATGTGCACTAATGAAAGTTGTTATCTTGGAAGTTGCTCCCCACAGCAAGATGCAGCGAGATGAAGAATGGAACAATGGGCGACTTCGATTGACTATGCCGTGACCAAAGCCAAGCGCGAAACAAACGGCGCCAACTTGTTTTGCGATTGTAGTTCATTTCTCCAGTGTCCAAAATGAAAAGTTGTACATGTGACAACTTTCACCATGTGTGAGTAATTTTGGGTCAAAACGGTCGATCCTGATATTTCCCCCTGACGATTTTAACTTCAGCGGTAAATATCATTTAGCTGTTAAAACAGTTAAATGGCCGCCGTCGACAGCCCACACACAGATGTGCAGCTGTGTGTGGGCTGTCGACTAGTACTTCGGAGTATCATCCTCCATGGATGACAGTGGCGCAACCTCGTTTGAGCATGAGGCAGACAGGCACTTTCGAAAACCCAAACCAATCCTTGTCGCTTCGATGCGTGTTGGAGACATGTCGTAACGTTTGGATATCCGCCGGTGTGAAACACTGTCTTTCTTCGAATTCACGGATTCACCAAGAGAGTCTTTGCGTTGGCCTCACTCATTTATTAAAAAAACAGCCCTCCAGAAAATAATTCAATTTTATCAAAATATAATACTTCGATGTATAGTTTTTTTTCATTGCCAATAGACCAATTCACATGGTCATCGAAGTGTACAATTACTGTTAACTCTCGTATCAAAAAGTATAAATTGACTTGTATGGAGGTTAAAAACTGCCGAATTGCACGGACCAATCAGAATTCGTTCTCTGTTGTACAAGCAGGAGATGCCGATGCACGAGTCGGCCGTCGAAAGCGGCGATGTCAAATCGGTGCTTCTGGAGTGGGTGGCTCGAGAAGACAAGCACGAGACCTATTGCCAGCATTTGGTAGACTATCGCAAGCAAAAGAAGGCCGAACGAGCTATGCTAAAGCAATCCCTCGCCATCCTCAGCGAAACAAAGACCAAGTTGATTGAGAAACGTCGCGGCATTCTGCCGTGGTATGAGGTGGCGGCGGCGCTGGGCGATGTCCAACGGCTCAGTGAGACCCAAAACAAAGTTTTACGGAAAGAACTACAAGCCCACGAACGTTTAGTGGGGGAAATGTATCGGTGGGTCAGTCTCCACAGCGCCATACAGGTACTAAACTCCCCCCCACCAAGAGAGGTATTGGAGGCTGCTTTGAATAGACACAGCCCAACGCAAATACACACACATGGCGCAGTGTAACGCTGCTTGCGAATCCAGAGTCGAGGCTCTTGGGCAAAGAATGGATCGCCAAGCAAATGTACCACAATATGGAGCGCATGTTGGAACGATACCATTTTCCACCTGAAGATTCAACGGAGGAGTATTCGACGGATGAAATCGTGTTTGACGACGATATGGATGGCTCCCAAGGTGGCTATACGTTTGTCCAAAAACGGCATATGGAAGGCGTGGGGACTTTTGACCACGTGGTCAAATACGTCAAGAACACATTGCTCGAATTACAATGCAGCATTCCTCGATACGATTCGACCTTGCCCAAGGTATACCAGCAACATGTATTTTTTGTTGCCACTTGTCGAAATAGTTGGTGCACGAAGAAAGCCAAGACTGTTTGATGCAATCGGCGTTTGTCACATCCGGCAACGAATACGTGAATGTGTTGGTCGGTCAATACGAATCCGCCGATCGATTTGTCTTTGTCGTGCAGCAAATTCAAGAGGATGCAGCGATTACGCAATCGATAGAGCATTGTCGTCAGCGGAATCGAATGATATGGTAAAGAGTCTGTAGCCGTGTGCCTCAAGTTCATTTGTCGGATAGGGGTGAAGTTCGACGACTTCCTGGAAATCGGTGTAGAAATCGTGGACTGGGCCTCGTATCGCAGCTTTTCTCGACCCGAGATGGGCCGCTACCTCTAGACGAAGACGCACGCGAATGGGGATTTGATTTAAGGGAGTATCCGGAACATTTGAAGGAAGTGTGGTTTCCCCGGTTGTGGAGAGAGAAAATGACCCGTGAGCATGCCAGGAGGAAGAGGTAACGTCGTCAAGACATACCGCGTGAGTTCTCTGCATCCGACCTCTGTTACACTTGCGCAACATTGTGGGCGAATGCTCTGCCGTCTCTCGCTACGTGTACAAGTAATATTGCATACCCGTGAACATTCCCTTGCCGTTTTCAATTCATTTTCGCACTCGTATTTCAGCGTGCAATCTAGTATCTAATTTGTTTCGATTTTTGCTCGAATTTACAACATCAATTTCTCCCATAGTGCTCATGCGGAATACCACAACCAACACAGTGTTCTATGAGCACACATACAACAGGAGTAGCATCGATTTAGGGAACGCCGAAAAAACTCACCCAACACAAGTGTCGTCTGACAAAAGAAAGAGCCCCGGAACGATTAAAAAATAGAACATGGTACGCAACGATTTGTTTAGTACGTTTGT